>CM053033.1:236964981-237012867 GCA_028564925.1 Lithobates sylvaticus | reverse complement strand
AAACTCAGATTTTTTACATACTGTCCCTGGTTTTACTGAGGCTGGCAACCCTGATGGGGCCCCCTAGTGGCCCGGGGCCCTCGGGAAGTGCCCGAGTGGCCGAATGGTTTGCACAAAAGTTATACCATCTATACATTTACTATATCTTGGCAATATTTTCCCAGGGCTTCCATTTAGAGGGTTAGAGGCCGCCCCTTTTATGTGGGCTGACCTGTAGGGGGCAGTAACCTGGCTGAAAATGGAGGGAAAAGCATTATTCCTTACAGCTGGTTACTTCCAGCACTCAGGTCAACCTAAGGACACAGTGAAACACCAAGACATTGTAAAGACTGGTACCTGGCTGCAGAGGCGGCTCTCTAATTAGGCAAATTAGGTGGTCGCCTTAGGTCTCGCCCCCATAGGGGCCTCGCGGGCGCTGCCGCCTAATTATTTTTCCCATCATGGATGTGAATGGGGCCTCATGTCTCAGATTTGCCTAAGGCCTCACAAAGCCTAGAGCCGCCTCTGCCTGGCTGGCTCAACTAACATGAGGAAATGTGCACAGCTAGGAAAAACAAGCGCTTACACAGAAAGACGTGGTAACCCCTTGTAGACACCTGTGAGGTGGGGCCTCCATGGATCAGATTTTTTTCCCCAGCAAATCTCACAGATGCTCAATTGAATCTAAAGCCCCATACACACTATTCGATTTTCTGCAGATTTTTGTCTTCAGATTTACCAAAACCATATAATATGAGGTCAAACCTTAGGAGTTTCAATTTGTGTGCAATCAGACAGGCCCTTACACTACATGGTTTTGGTAAATCTGAAGACTAAAATCTGCAGAAAATCTAATAGTGTGTATGGGGGCTTTAGACTATATTTCATCTCTCAAGCAGAGATCACGGCACCTGACAGTTCTGGCTTCCTTCTGTGCTGCAATGCGAAGAGTATTTCAGCATCAGCATGCCACTCTCACTCAGCATGTTGCTGACCTAAGGGACACTGCCGGGGATATTTTGTTTCCCAGGGACAGACCCTTCAGACAGACGTGCAGTTACTTTCATTCCAAATCATATTTCAGACCAAAATTCTAATTGTTTTTTTAATCGAATTTGAAACGTTTTCAAATCAAATTTGAATTTACGAAGAGAATAATAATAAGAATAATAATAGAATAGACAATAAAGGAAAGGAATAGAAAAAAAATTGAAAAGGATAGAAATTAAAAGAATAGAATAGAAAATAAATGAAAAGAATATGATAGAGTAAAAAAAAAAATATACATAGAATAGAAAATAATACAAAAATAAAACATAAGAATGGAATATAATAAAAAAAAAAAAGAATAAAAGAGAAATAATAAAAATATAGAATACATATATAAGAATAGAATAGAATAAAATAAAATAATCAAATAGAATTTAATAATAAAAGAATAGAAAGAATATATAACCATTTTCCAAAATTTGAGCAGAATAAATTTGAATTGAATAGAAAAGAATAGATTGGAATATAACAGAAAATAAAAGAATATAATAGAAAACAAAACAATAGAATAGTAAGAATATAAAAATCTTCCAAAATTTGAATTTAGAATAGAATAAATTTGAATAGAGAAGAATAAAAAAAAAAGAATAGATAGAAAAGAATAGAAGAGAATGAAATAGAAAAGAAACTATGGAATAGAATGAATATAACAATATAACAATTTTCCGGAATTCCAATTGAGAATAGACTAGAAAAGAATAGACTAGAAAATAATAGACTAGAAAATAAAAAGAATAGAAAATAATAGAATAGAAAAAAAACAATAGAATGTAATAGAAAAATGTAACCATGTTCCAAAATTCTAATTTTGAATAGAATAAATTTGATTTTGAATTCAAAACTCGAATGGAATTTGAATAAATGAAACAAATTCCAAAAACGACTTAAACTAATTTAACTAAACAAATGTTTTTTGTTCGGCATGTCTACGTTCATTATACGGACTGTCACTTAGAAATGGGGACAAATGGCTACCATAACAGTAGGCAACATGAGCAGAGAACCAGACCCTCCAACACTACAGACCAGAAGAAATAAGCTTATCTGTGCATAATTAAGAAATAAAGAAATAAAAAAGAAAGAAAGAAAGAAAAGGATTTACCCATGTGGGATTGTCTACCTAAACTTTCCAAATTAAAAGGAAAGCAGGATAAGCTGACAGGAGAACTCCATAATGGCTTGCGTCCAATTTCCTGCAAGTGCTTGTACAGTAGAGTAGAGCCTGGGGCCTTGGTTGTCTACGGAGATTGTGAAGCCACTATAACCTGAGACAAGTCATTTTAGCGTATTTCTTTTGTATAGATAGGTAGTGTTTGCACATGCTTGTTGTATATATATATGTCGGTTTTGTATTGTATTCCTCATAATTGTAAGAGTTTGTATGTGTCCCATTTTGTTTAGTAAAAGCACATTAATACACTACAGATGTTTTATTACTTCCTTGGGTTTGCCGCAAAGAAACTTAATAGACACAAAGCAAAACATGACGGCAAGAATTATACCCCCGTCACTAAGGCCCCTTTCACACCGGGGCGTTTTTCATGCGGTGCAGCGCTAAAAATAGCGCCTGTTCACCGCATGAAAAATCCGGCCCCTTTAACTCCAGTGTGAAAGCCGGCGGGGCTTTCACACTGGAGCGGTGCGCTAGCAGGATGACAAAAAAGTCCTGCTAGCAGCATCTTTGGAGCGGGATAGGAGCGGTGTGTTCACCGCTCCTATACCGCTCCTTCCCATTGAAAAGAATGGGAGACCGCGGTAAAACCGCGGCAATACCGCCGCAAAGCGCCGCTACGGCGGCGCTCTGCGGGGGGTGTTTAACCCTTTTTCGGCCGCTCGCGGGGGGTAAAACCCCACCGCGAGCGGCCGAAAACCGCGGTGAAAACGACGGTAAAGCAGCGCTAAATATAGCGCTGCTTTACCGTCACCGCGGCTCCCCGCCCCAGTGTGAAAGGGGCCTTATGGTAGGGGGCGTAGTGGTAACATGACCCATTCAAGTGAATAGGGCTGCTCTGCAAGCGCCCCACAATCTTGCGCAATGAACATATTATGGCGCACTAGTGTTGGGATCAAGGGGTCAGGAGGTGTAGTATTAAATGCTCTCTAAAAAGGGATCTGAATGTGGCTCACTCTTCAGAGAACAGATAAATACCTAGTCTTTTTGCAGCACGGCCTATGATTGGGTATGAGGTCAAATCATTACCAAAAACGCATAGAGTCATTTCACCAATGTGTCTTATTTACAACATCGTTTTTATGTTCTCTGGGGAAAAAAAAGGAAAATATCCAAAATAAACAAATTTCTCTGACCTGGATAAGTATTGATCTGTCATGAAATATACATTGGTCTATATTCCTTAATTACCTCGTACATCCTGTAGCATGATAAATAAAACATTTGTCTTATTTGTGAGCTCCGGGGGAACAACGAGTTCCAGGTGACAATCTCACGTTTTCTGATGTTTGATAAACCATCAGTGTGACGTCTCTGAAATCTCACAGCTCACTCGATGCTTTTCACTCATTAAAATGATGCAGAATGATTTACAAACCTCCAGCAATATCGGAAATCTGATTATCTAACTGAAAAAAAAAAAAAACATGTCATATAAATATATCAGGGCTAATTAAAGGAGGACTCCGCTAAGCATACTTGTACTAACTGGACCATAGAATAACCCTAAAGCATATATTCAGCTTAGGAAAATTTTTCTTAAAAAAATATATATATTTAATAAACCATTCCAATGTTGTTGTTTTTTCGTCCTTTCTTTCTTTTGTCTTTTCTTTCATCCTTTCTTTCTTTCGTCCTTTCTTGTATGTTTGCTTTTTTCGTTCTTTTGTCTTTTCTGTCTTTCCTTCTTTTTTTCTTTCATCCTTTCTTTCTTTCAACCTTTGGTCCTTTCTTTCATCTTTGCTTTTTTTTCATCCTTTTTTTCTTTCTTCCTTTTGTCTTTTCATCCTTTCTTACATTATTTCTTACTTTTGTCCTTTTTTTTCATCTTTGCTTTCTTTCATCCTTTTTGCCACTTCTTTCATCCTTTCTTTTTTTCATTCTCTTACTTTTGTCCTTTTTTTTTCATCTTTGCTTTTTTCATTCTTTCTTTCTTTGGTCCTTTCTTTCAACCTTTTATCCCTTCTTTCATCTTTGTTTTTTTCATCCTTTTTTTTTCTTTCGTCTTTTCATCCTTTCGTTTATCCTTTCTTTTTTTCATTGTTTCCTACTTTTGTCCCTTTTTTTAATCTTTGCTACTTTTTCATAATTTTTTCCATTCTTTTTTTTTTTTGTCCCTTTTTTTTCATCCTTTTCTTTCATCCTTTTCTTTCATCCTTCCTGTTGTCCTTTCTTTCTTTCTTCGTTTTATCCTTTGTTTCATCTTTGCTTTTTTGGTCCTTCCTTTCTTTCTTTCTCTTTCTTTCTAATGCCGCGTACACACGATCGGATTTCTCGTCGCAAAAAGCTCTGATGGTTCTCCCGACGGAATTCCGACGAAATTCTGCTCAAACTGCCTTGCCTACACACGGTCACACCAAATTCCGACCGTCAAGAACGCGGTGACGTACAACACTACAACGAGCCGAGAAAAAATAAAGTTCAATGCTTCCGAGCATGCGTTGAATTGTTTCTGAGCATGCATAGGAATTTTGCGCATTGGAATTGCTACAGACGATCGGAATTTCCAATAGAAACCTTTTCCATCGGAAAAATTGAGAACCTGCTCTCAAATTTTTGCTGGTGGGAATTCGGCCAGCAAAATTCAAATGGAGCCTACACACGGTCGCATTTTAGGATGAAAAGCTCTCATTGGTCTTTTGCTGGCCGAAATTCCGATCGTGTGCACGCTGCATTACTTTCTTTGTTTCGTCCTTTCTTTCTTTCATCCTTTTATGTATGTTTGCTTTTTTCGTCCTTTTGTCCTTTCTTTCTTCTTTGCTTTTATGGACCTTTCTTTCTTTCTTTTTTTCATCTTTTTTTTTTCATCCTTTCTTGTATGTTAGTTTTTTTCGTCCTTTTGTCCTTTCTTATTTTTTTTTCGTCATAAATTTATTTTATCCTTTCTTACATCCTTTTCTTTTTTTCATCCTTTCTTTCAACCTTTTATCCTTTCTTTCATCCTTGCTTTTTTTTGTCCTTTCTTTCTTTCGTCTTTTCATCCTTTCTTCCATACTTTTTTTTTCATCTTTGCTTTTTTTCATCCCTTTGTCATTTCTTTCTTTTGTCCTTTCTCTTTTTTTTGTCCTTTCTTACTCTATTTCTTTCATTCTTTCTTGTGTTTGCTTTTTTCATCCGCCGCAGAGACCACTTTTATCTGAAAGCGGACCGCTTGCCGAAGAAGAGGATACCGGGATTATGGTAGCTAGCTGCTCCCATAACAACAATATTCCTCTTCAAAGTACCGACGTAAAACTGCGGCGGGCGGTCTGTAAGGGGTTAAGTACCACCAAAAGAAAGCTCCATTTGTGTGAAAAAAATGATAAAAATCTCATTATGGGTACAGCGTGGCATGACCGCGCAATTGTCATTCAAATTGTGACAGCGCTGAAAGCTGAAAATTGGCCTGGGCGGGGGGGGGGGGGGTGAAAGTGCCCGGTATGTGGTTAACCGGTTCCCGACTGGCGCACGACGATGTACGTCGGCAGAATGGCACGGACAGCATAAGGGCGTATATATAAGTCCCTCTTTAATGCCGTCCATGCCATCGGGAGCGTGCCGGGAGCGGCGCACTCCCGCGCCGGTCGGGACCCCCGTGAGGCCGGTCGCGGGTCCCGCGGATTCGATCGCCGCGGGGACACCCGCGATCGTCTCACGGGAAGGCTGAACGGGGAGATGCGGAAATAAACAGCATCTCCCCGTTCTGCCTAGCAACTAGTGACGCTGATCTCTGCTCCCTGTGATTGGAGCAGAGATCAGCATTCACTAGCTGACAGCCACTCCCCCCTACAGTAAGAAACACACCCTAGGCATACTTAAACCCTACACTGCCGCCTAGTGGTTAACCCATTCACTGCCAGTGTCATTTATACAGGAATCAGTGCATTTAAATATCATTGATTGCTGTATAAATGACAATGGTCCCAAAAATGTGTCAAAAATGTCCGATGTGTCCGCCATAATGTCGCAGTCACAATAAAAATCGCTGATCGCCGCCATTACTAGTAAAAAATAATTATTAATAAAAATGCTATAAAACTATCCCCTATCTTGTAAACGCTATAACTTCTGCGCAAACCAATCAATAATCGCTTATTGCGATTTTTTTTACCAAAAATATGTAGAAGAATACGTATCGGCCTAAACTGAGAAAAAAAAATGTTTTTTTATATATTTTTGGGGGATATTTATTATCGCAAAAAATAAAAAAGTATGCGTTTTTTTCAAAATTGTCGCTCTTTTTTTGTCTTTTTTTTTGTCTCGCGCAAAAAATAAAAACCGCAGGGGCGATCAAATACCACCAAAAGAAAGCTCTATTTGTGGGAAAAAAAAAGGACGTAAATTTTGTCTGGGAGCCACGTCGCACGACCGCGCAATTGTCAGTTAAAGCGACGCAGTGCCGAATCGCAAAAAGGGGCCTGGTCCTTTGGCTGCAAATTGGTCCGGGGCTGAAAGTGGTTAAAAAAAAAAAATCGCATTCATCGTTGGCCAACACGGTCCAACGCTCTTCCACTACATAAACTCGAAGAATAAAAAACATGAATTCTAATACACAAATGACGCTTGTGAAGGATTTTCGGGCCATAAATAAATTGACTTTCCAACACTCCTTGTTTCACCTTCGCTTTGAACAGTTCCACGCCGCCCACCGCTTCCCTTTTATTAACACCTAATTGTAAAAGTTTCCTGTTTTTTTTTCCTTTACATTTCTGCCATTTTCTTTCAAATTAAAAATGCTTGCATTTAATTAGATTGGCTCCATTTCAAACACGTCCCCGTGGTATTGTCAGAGACTTTCTTCAAAAAAACTGCTTACACTGCTGTGCGCTGCGCTCAAGTATAAGTTTAATAACATGTCATTGTTTCATGTGGCTCCATGCCGCAGATATTTAGAATCATGGGAATAGTCAGGAATTCATTATTCTTGTCCCGAGTTATGATCGGCCTTGACAATAACTTGGATTTAACTCCTCGTGCTAAAGCGCCGGCGAGGAGGGGCGGCTGACGCACACAGGAGCAAAATTTCTAATTTTTTGAGGTTGGACCAGCAAATTCGAGGCACGGGGACACATCAAAGAGGTCTCTTTTTCTTATAGAGGAAGGGTCGTGATTTGATATGAAGCCTTTCTAGAGTCAGGGGCTGATTTACTAAAGAAAAGGTATATATACAGTCAGGGGCGGACTGACAACTCATGGGGCCCCCGGGCAATAGGAGATTATGGGGGGCCCCTAGGCAATCAGAGATTATGGGGCCACACAGTATACACACGCACACACAGTATACAATCACACAGTATACACATACATGTACACACAGTATACACAGACATGTTTCTATTGGCTGAGAAGGTACTGGAGAGGTGGGGCAGTTATAATCTCTGCATTTTTAGACCAAAAGGATGTCGGTAAGGGACATTTCAGAAACAGATGTAAAAAAACACAGATTTTTACATACTGTCCCTGGTTTTACTGAGGCTGGCAACCCTGATGGGGCCCCCTAGTGGACCCCATAAGGGTCTGGTATAGACTTTTGGGGGGGACCCCACGCAATTTTTTTTTTACTTTTTTTACCGGCAATTTTTTTTCTTTAACTGCTGATGACTCATTAGTTGTTAAGGGAGCCGCGGCCCCGCACCTTAACCACTTCGCATCCTGCCCATAGTCATATGACGCCCACAAGTTGGATCTCCCATCCTGGGTGGGCGTCATATGACGTCCTCTCATTCCCAGCCGCTTAGGGGGCACACCTGCGGCGTCGCTCGTGACCCGGTGTGCGTGCCCGGCGGCCGCGATGTCCGCCAGGCACCCACGATTGCCCGTGAAAACAGCGGGACCGTGCGGGACCATGGAGCTGTGTGTGTAAACACACAGCTCCACGTCCTGTCAGTGCAGAGGAGACCGATCATGTGATCCCAGTATGGAGGAACACCTGATCGGTCTCCTCCCCTTGTGAGTCCCCTCCCCCCACAGTTAGAATCACTACATTAGGGAACACATTAACCCCTGCAGGGCCCCCTAGTGTTAGCCCCTTCCCTGCCAGTCACATTTACACAGTAATCACTGCAATTTTATAGCAACGATCGCTGTGTAAATGTGAATGGTCCCAAAAATGTGTCAAAAGTGTCCGAAGTGTCCGCCGCAATGTCGCAGTCACGAAAAAAAATCGCAGATCGCCGCCATTACTAGTAAAAAAAAAAAAAAAAAATGCAATAAATCTATCCCCTATTTTGTAGACGCTATAAATTTTGCGCAAACCGATCGAGATACGCTTATTGCGATTTTTTTACCAAAAATATGTAGAAGAATACGTATCGGCCTAAACTGAGTAAAAACATTTTTTTTTTTTAAATGGGATATTTATTATAGCAAAAAGTAAAAAATATTATGTTTTTTTTTTTCAAAATTGTCGCTCTTCTTTTTTTTATAGCGCAAAAAATAAAAACCGCAGAGGTGATCAAATACCACCAAAAGAAAGCTCTATTTGTGGGGAAAAAAAGGGCGTCAATTTTGTTTAGGTGTGACGTCGCAAGACTGCGCAATTGTTAGTTAAAGCGATGCAGTGCCGAATCGCAAAAAGTGCTCTGGTAAGGAAGGGGGTGAAATTGATCAGTGCTGAAGTGGTTAACAACCACCTTATACTGCTTTGCCCAATCAGGACGCACAATGAACTGTGCAGCACGCAGTGCATTGCAGGGCAATCAGCGGGGAGAACTCCCGCCGAACACCCTGGACATTCGGGTGTTCCCCGGACGGGGCAAACAGCCAAAGTTCAGACCGGACTCATGCTTCGGCGAAGCGTTCACCCAACTCTACTGATGAATATAAAATGTTATTGGGCACTTGACTAACTAATTTTTGATATGGGCATTTTCCCCATTATTCTATAAATTCTATAAATGACTTTAGAGTATATGATTCGGGTGAATGGTGAATATAAACTTTCTGCTGAATGAATACCTACCGTTTTTATTACTCCTTTTTGTTTTTAATGTTATTTATGTCATTCATTTTTATTTCCAATGATTATAATTCCTTTGATTCAATGGTGCTTACTTTATGAATCTGAAATGGACTTAGGTCTATCTTTACATTTCTTTGATTGATATATAATATCGCTTCTATTTCTTCTGCTATTCCTTGTTGTGAGTGTGGTATGGAATCTTAATAGTACATATGGGGAATTTGAATTATTAAGATCTTAGTGTTTTGCTCGGTGCCTCCAACCTTACGGTAATAATGTGAACTTTGTTCAGACAATCAGTAACAGACCACAATAATTTCCGGAGATCGTTAATCTATGGGGAATTCTTACCGATGTATAAATATCTCCCAATAAAATTAATAAGTAAATTATAATTTACAAGTATAATTATACAACTTCATACAGAACCGGGATTTTCTGGTGATTAATATTTCATACAACCTGCCAAAGACATCAACACGGCAATAAAACTATTTTCCTTAACCTCTTGCTTACCGGGCACTTAACTCACCCCCCCCCCCCCCCCCCCTCCTGACCAGACCAATTTTTAGCTTTCAGCGCTGTCGCACTTTGAATGACAATTGCGCGGTCATGCTGCACTGTACTCAAATGAAATTTTTATCAATTTTTTTTTCACACAAATAGAGCTTTCTTTTGGTGGTATTTAATCACCACTGGGGTTTTTATTTTTTGATAAACAAACAAAAAAAGAAGAAAAAAATGTGAAAAAAGAAAACATGTTTAATAGTTTGTAATAAAATGTAGCAAACGGGTAATTTTTCTCCTTCATTGATATTCGCTGATGAGGCTGCACTGATGGACACTGATGGGCTGCACTGATGGGCACAGATAAGGCGACACTGATAGGCACAGATAAGACGGCACTGATGGGCACTGATAACAAGGCACTGGGTGACACTGGTGGGTGGCACTGATAGATGTCACTGATGAGCACTGATAGGTGGCACTGATGGGCACTTGTAGGTGGCACTGTTGGGCACTAGTAGAAGGCACTGATGGGCACTGGTAGGTGGCACCGATAGGCACTGGTAGGTGGGACTGGTAGGGGACATTGATAGGCAGCACTGTGGATGACACACTGTGGGCAGTGATAGGTGGCACTGTGGGCAGTGATGAGTGGCACTGTGGGCACTGATGGGTGGCACTGTGGGCACTGGTAGGTGGCACTGTGGGCACTGGTAGGTGGCACTGATGGGCACTTGTAGGTGGCACTGATGGGCACTTTTAGGTGGCACCAATAGGCACTGGTAAGTGGCACTGGTAGGGGATATTGATAGGCAACACTGGTGATGACAAACTGTGGGCAGTGATAGGTGGCACTATGGGCACTGATGGGTGGCACTGTGGGCACTGATAAGTGGCACTGTGGGCACCAATGAGTGGCACTGTGGGCACTGGTAGGTGGCGCTGGTGGGCACTGATAGGTGGCACTGATGGGCACTTGTAGGTGGCACTGATGGGCACTGGTAGGTGGCACTGATAGGCACTGGTAGGTGGCACTGGTAGGGGATATTGATAGGCAGCAGTGGTGATGACACACTGTAGGCAGTATTAGGGGGCACTGTGGGCACTGATGGGTGGCACTGTGGGCACTGGTAGGTGGCACTGTGGGCACTGGTAGGTGGTGCTGGTGGGCACTGGTAGATGAGGCTAGGAGGCACAGGAGCCTCTCCACGATCGAGACCGATGTCCCTCTAGCAGCCACCGGTTATCAGCATTTTTTTTCTCCACACGCTATCAGCATGAGGAGAAAAAATAGCCGATTACCGGCTCTGTTTAGGTCACATGATCAGCTGTCAATGTCTCATAGAATCGCTGATCACAGAGCATGCCCTTCAGGGGGCGCGCAGGCTGCTCAAGCACGGGAGGACGTCCATGGACGCCCTCCCAGCAAATTAAATCCACGCTGTAGCCGTCTTTTGGCTATAGAGCAGACGGCAAGTGGTTAATATTTGGCAAATAACCCAAGGGTAGCCCAAATGACTATGTTAAAAAAATATTTGCGATAATCGCGCCTTAAGTTCAAAAACACAATATATCTCTTATCGCTCGGGAAAACAATTCCTCTGAATTTCTCCGGCCGGAAAGAATACAAAGTATGTCTCGCGGAGTCAACAGATAGATATTATCAATTGGAAGGAAATATTAATTTAACAGAGCGCCCAGATTGAATGGGGCGATAAATCATTTCCCTGGGACCACGATGGCCAAATTTGTTGTAATACAGGTTGATCTTGATTTCACCCACAAGCGGCTTCAACACACAAGGCCAATAACGTGGGACAATTATTAAATACTAAACTTCCCTTTACACAGTATTGGATAAGATAAAATGTAAACAGTAAGATATGATTCCTATGATTTTGGAAAGAGAAAATGTTATCAATAATTATATGGTCAGCGTCTCACCACTGTTTAACCACTTCAGCCCCGGACCAATTGGCAGCCAAAGGACCAGGCCCCTTTTTGCGATTCGGCACTGCGTTGCTTTAACTGACAATTGTGCGGTCGTGCGATGTGGCTCCAAAATAAAATTGGCGTCCTTTTTTTCCCACAAATAGAGCTTTCTTTTGGTGGTATTTGATCACCCCTGCGGTTTTTATTTTTTGCGCTATAAACAAAAATAGAGCGACAATTTTGAAAAAAATTCAATATTTTTTGCTTTTTGCTATAATAAATATCCCCAAAAAATATATATAAAAAAACATTTTTTTTCCTCAGTTTCGGCCGATACGTATTCTTCTACATATTTTTGGTAAAAAAAATCGCAATTAGCGATTATTGATTGGTTTGCGCAAAAGTTATAGTGTTTACAAAATAGGGGATAGTTTTATAGCATTTTTATTAATATTTTTCTTTTACTAGTAATGGCGGCGATCAGCGATTTTTATTGTGACTGCGACATTATGGCGGACACATCGGACATTTTTGACACATTTTTGGGACCGTTGTCATTTATACAGCAATCAATGCTATTTAAATGCATTGATTCCTGTATAAATGACAGTTGTAGTGAAGGGGTTAACCACTAGGGGGCAGGGAGGGGTTATGGTCTGTGACGTGTGTGTGTTTTTTTACATTAGGGGGCGGGGCTGACGTCTGACATCATTGATCGGCTTTCCTGATGACCGGGAACAGCCAATCAATGACAGGCAGAGTAGGAAGCGCGGGGAGAGGTTTGTTTACACAGACCTCTCCCCGTTCTTCAGCTCCGTGACCCGATCGCGGGACACCAGCGGCGATCGGGTCCGCTGGTCCCACGGCCGGGGTTACGGAGCTCCCGACCGGGTCGTGAGCGCGCCGCTGGCGGCGCGCACGCGACCCATGGGCAGGCATTTAAAAAATCCCGTACAGGTACGGGATTTTGCCTGCCCGTGCCATTCTGCACACGTATATGTACATGAGGTGGTCGGGAAGCGGTTAAAGGAAAGGATTTATATTTGATTCGTCCTAGCAGATTGAAGTGCATATCCCTTCATCACTTTATATATATATATATATATATATATATATGTGTGTAAAAAAATGTATATACATATATATATATATATATATATATATATATATGGAAAAATTAAGTATGTGTATGGCAGTTTCTAGAGCGATCACCTCCTCTTTGGCACATCCAACCTTGGGGTATCCATATCCTTATGTCCCTATGAGGATGAAGCGTTTGCAGGAGGTAAGGTTCCTCTAATCACCTCCTCCGTGATTCCGGTAAGATATCCTCATAGATGGAAGAGACGGACACTCATAGTGTAAATCCGAATGGGTTGTTTATTTAAAATGTATTCAAAACAAAGTTTGACTTCGTCAAGTAGGTATATACTAGCAAAATACTAGGTAATACTAGCATGAACCGAGTTGCAACCCAAGCGTTTCAAACCGGCGCGCGTTCCATAGACCGGAACTTCGCAAACCGGAAATTACGTGAGTGCGTACCAAGCTCACCACGTACGCGTTTCGTCATAGGACGTCATCTGAGGCGATGCCATCTTGGTACACCTCACAACTCTTATAGTGAGCGGTCAGGCAGGGTCCACTCCCCCCTAATTGGGTTTGTGAGGCCGGGACTTATAATTGTCATATGTATGCTGCATATATACGCCATACGGATCCCGATGGGGAAATATTCAAATCCTGCAGTGCAACATATATTGCTAAACAGCTTACTGTAATAATATGCCCAAAACATGCCCTGCCATTTCAGTATACAAGATAGCTTAAATCTGAAACTATAAAAGAATGCTTAGAAAAATGCTTGCACAAGCACTGTACTCTATATACATCATTGTGGGTTGGTTTGTCTTTTCCTGTTCTCTGTTCTGTAGGCCATGGGACAGGATGCATGACTTATGACTCATAACCAGATGTCCTGTTGACCCGTGTTAACTCATGATAATATATCTTAAAGGGTCACTGACTTGTATAACCATATAACTATATATTTTTATACAAATACATCATTTACTAAGCCCTCCCCTCTTTCTATTGGTATGTTGAACCATATATAAGCTGTAACACACCTAATAAAGGCAGACATTTTACGAATGTACAACCTGCCTCTCGTTTCATTCTGTGTCTCCAGATATCCGAGGGCCCTGTTGGTGTACCTAAGGCCGGCTTCACACTGGGGCGGTGCGGGGCGGCGACGGTAAAGCAGCGCTATATTTAGCGCTGCTTTACCATCGTTTTACCCACGGTATGCGGCCGTTAGCAGGGTGGTTTTAACCCCCACTAGCGGCCGAAAAAGGGTTAAAAACCTCCGCAAAGCGCCGCTGCAGCGGCGCTTTGCCGGCGGTATCCCCGCGGTCTCCCATTGATTTCAATGGGAAGGAGCGGTATAGGAGCGGTGAATACACCGCTCCTTCACCGCTCCAAAGATGCAGCTAGCAGGACTTTTTTTACCGTCCTGCTAGCGCACCGCTCCAGTGTGAAAGCCCCTAAGGGCTTTCACACTGGAGACACAGCAACAGCAGTTTCGGGTCGGTTTGCAGGCACTATTTTTAGCGCAATAGCGCCTGCAAACCGCCCCAGTGTGAAAGCAGCCTAATAGATGGGTGGTCGTCCAGAATACCTACTATTTCCTTTCACTTACCATACGGGATCATACTCTTTCCATATCGTACGCCCTCCGGTGGTCAGACTGAAAAATTATTCCCTGCATCTGGATAGAGCGTTGCATGACTGAGTAATTGTCATTCAAAGTGCGACAGCGCTGAAATCTGAAGATTGGCCTGGGCCGGAAGGGGGGTGATAGTGCCCGGTATTGAAGGGGTTAATTTAATGCCAGCAATGTGAACTTCTTCTGTTCCTTGAAGCAGAGCATGTAAAAAGAAGTCCAATAAACCCATTTCACACAACATACTTCTGATATAAAATATAATAATGTACATTGTAGCGGCAGCAAAACCCAAGCAGACAAGCCTTCACTACAAGAAGCTAAGCTCGTTTAATCATTTACATTTTCATAGGCTAGAACATAAAAAAGTCCCTTTTATACATTTCCCATGAATCCCGGGGTCATAGGCCCCTTTGCTGTCTTCATTAGGGAGCATTAGGCTTCAATGTATGTTTTACTCTTTATTTTCTGAGCAGAGAATGTGTGTCCTTCGCTGTAAAGACTAAACAAAGCGACAGCTTTATTTCTCACATAAATATAAGGCGTTGTTTTCCGCTCCGGAGTAAAGCATTGATGGGACTCTCTGCTCACCGACAATGTATCCTATGCTGAATAGAAAACAAATCTTTTATCTTCCCATTTACAGATACAGCAGCATCTATTTGCTGGGATCAGATATATTTTTGCTCAAAGCCTTTTATATACGCCATTCTTTTCTAGATGCCATTGGTTAAAGCAATTTTTTTAATTTACAATAATTTTGTAGGCAAGCTTGCAGATTCTCCTAGTAAAACTTCCTAATGAATGAATGAATGAATGATTTGTATAGCGCTGCAACTGCGAACTGAATCGCCTCGAGGCGCTTGATCCGATCTGCGTTGATTCCTTCTTATGCCCCGTACACACGGTCGGAAAATCCGACCACAAAATCCATCGGATTTTTTCTGACGGATTTTGTCCGACACTGGTGTTGCATACACACGGTCGGACAAAGTTGTCGGAAAATCCGATCATTCTGAACATGGTGACGTTTGTTGCGTACGACAGGACTACGTAGAGGCTAGTAGCCAATAGCTTTGGTCTTATAATGTGATCTGAGCATGCGTGGCACTTTGTCCGTCGGAATTTGCTACACACGATCGGAAAAAGTCCGATAGGACTTTGTTGTCGGAAAATTTGAGAGCAGGAGATAAAACTTTGTCCGTTGGAAAATCCGACGGAAAAAGTCTGATGGAGCCCACACACGAATTTCCGACAACATTGTCCGATAGGACATTTTCCGTCGGAAAATCCGACCGTGGTCTTGAGTTTTTTCCTGAAGGCCCGATGGTCTTTTTCCAAGCGGATGTTCGTAGGTAGAGCATTCCATAGCCGTGGTCCTTGGACTGCAAATCTTCGTTCTCCCCTTGATTTGAATCGGGACTTGGGGACGAGGAGGAGGTTTTGGTTGGTTGATCGGAGGTTGCGATTGGGTGTGTAGTGTTGTATTTTTTCGCATAAGTATTGAGGAGCGTCTCCTTGTGTGCATTTGTGGGTCAGGCAGAGGGTCTTGAATGTAATCCGATCCTTTACGGTTAGCCAATGGAGGGTCCTCAGGGATGGGGAGATGGATTCCCATGTTTTTTTTCCTGTGACTAGTCTTGCTGCCGTGTTTTGGACGAATTGTAGTCGTGCAATCTGGAATTTAGGTAGTCCTATGTAGAGGGAGTTTGCGTAGTCGAGTCGAGAGTTGATGATTGTTCCTACCACTATGGCTTTTTCCTTTTCTGGAATGAAGGGGATGAGTCTACACAGCAGGCGTAGAAGATGATGTGATCCGCTGACAACTGATCCTATTTGTGCATCCATTGACATTTCTGAATCGAAGATGACTCAGAGACTTTTGGCTTTTATGCTTAGGGGGATGGTCTGTCCAAGGATGGTGGGTGGAGTCCATGGGGTCGTAGATTTAATATTTCGGTTTGCGTTTAGGAGAAGGAGTTCTGTTTTGGTTCCATTAAGTTTGAGGGAGCTTGTGGACATCCAGTCATCTATTGGTGTGAGGCATTTTTCTAATTCCTGATATTGGTCTTTTTGTCCGGGGATCCGAAGGTAGAGCTGAGTATCATCTGCGTATGAGTGGAAGCAGAGGTCTGATTTGCTGATGATTTTAAGCAGTGGACGGATGTAAATGTTGAAGAGCACGGGTGATAAAGGTGATCCTTGAGGGACTGTAATGACGCCAGTACGGTGAAACGCACATCGGAGAGGGATACGTCATTTCCGGGTCCCATATGTGACATCCTATATAATTACCGTATATACTCGAGTATAAACCGACCCGAATATAAGCCGAGGCACCTAATTTTACCACAAAAAAATGGGAAAACTTATTGACTTGAGTATAAGCCTAGGGTGAGAAATGCGCAGCTACTGGATGTGGAAAAGAGGGTCAACAATGCCCATTTGCAGCCTCGCTGTGCCCATTTGCATGCCTCACTGTGCCCATTTTCAGTCCCCTGAACTTCAAACTTGGTAGTTAAGGGTTCCTAGATGCCCCCTAGCTGCAGACAAAATTTGAGGTCTCTGGACCCAAACGGTCCCGAAATGACATTGCTGCAGATGGACACAGTTGGCCGAATTTGGGGCCCCGTATCTCGGGGCCACTTAGTGCTAGGAACCCCAAATTTGGATATGTTGTAGTGTTAGTTCCACTGGGTTTGCACCCCCACCCCCCCCCCCCCACACACACACACAAATTTGGGGTTCCTAGCACCAAGTGGCCCCGAGATACGGGGCCGCAAAGTCGGGTCAGAAAATGTAATTTTTTGCTGCAGAAAAGTGCTTGACTCGAGTATAAGCCGAGGGGGGCACTTTCAGCACAAAAAAATGTGCTGAAAAACTTGGCTTATACTCGAGTATATACGGTAAGTACAAAAAGGGGGAATTGAATAGGTATTATAGCGCTGCCTTAAATATAGAATATTTCAGTATTTTACTTCGAAAAATATAAATTTTATTATAAAGATATACAAAAGACAACAAACATTGAATGCATAAAATGTAAGCATAGTAATATACAGACAGTAATACTGGCCAAAGTATCCATGTTTGAAATGGTTACTGATGCATGTCAGGTCCCTACATGTTTCGCCAAACAATGGATCCTTCAGGGGATTATATGATCATCAGTGTTCAACAATGGCTCAAGGGGACCCCCACAAGAGCGCAGGCGATCGGGCAGCCCAACAAACATGGCAAGGGGAGGTACCACTTGGGTTAACACTAGGGGGGCGATCAAGGAGTTAAGTGTTCCCTGGGAGGTGTTTCTAACTGTGGGGGGAGGGGTCTTACAGGGAGTAGAGAGATCGCTGTTCCTGATCACTAGGAGCAGCAGATATCTCTCTACTCCCCTAGATCCCCGTTTTGTCTGTTTACATGGACAGATCCCCGTTCTGGCTCTCTGAGGAGAGATCGCGGGTCGCCGGCGAACATCACTGCTGCCGGCCTAACGCGCCGGCTCCGGTGTCGCATACATGTACACCTACGCCGATTCACACAGCCATGCCAACCCGCCGCAGTATAATGACAGCGGCTGGTCGGTAAGCGCTTAAAGGGGCAGCTACCTCAACAAATCACCACCCTAGGTGCCAATACCAACCGCAAATCTTTGTTTATGACTATTTTGATGCGACTTTTGATGTGACTTTGATCCAGAGAGTGTAAAGTTGGATCAAAGCTGCAATCAAAGTTGCACTCTAAATCGCCCGACTTTGGGGTCACTATAGTGGAAACGTAGACTGACAGTGATGATAGAATGAATTTGTGATGAAGGTATGCTCTACTTACTTTTTTTACTGCACTCCCGGATCATACTGGCTATATACAAGCCTGTGGGGGATCAGCAGAACTGAGATGGGAGCAACGTAGAAAAATTGTAAAAATAAAAAAAATTATGGAAAAAAAAAATATATATATATGCCTATTTTTTATGATTCACAATGTTCCTGTAAACTTAATTGCCTTCCAGTTAAGGTGTAAATCTAATTTAAATAAGGAAATGATCTCTAACTAGAAAGCAAGAACTTCACCAGCTGTTCTAATTTATCCCCTATATGCAAAGTACAACATTTTGCATATTTTATACTCTTCATGGTCGCATTCAAGAATATTTTCATGCACAACTTTTTGATGCCGCTATGAAGTGATAGAGATTCTGCCGACCACACATTGACAAAAACCTGGCAAGGGTTCCATCCTTTCCTATTTATCCTAAACACAAGTGTAGGGGCGGAGTGTTTTTTTTTTTTAATTATTTATATTGTGTTCAAATATACATTTACATTAAATCATTCAGGTAGTACAGTCTTGCAATCAACAAGCCTTTGAACAACACTTGATAATCTGGAACAGTCAAAGAAACTTTGCTGTTAATCAATGAACTCCATCCAGCTACAGGTGACCTTGACTCAGGTCCAGCAAGTACACTATTAGCATGCATTAGCTACTGTAACACCCTTCTAGCTGTTAGGTGAGGCACATTTAGTTGGCTCCTCTGTAGGCAGAGGAGCAGGGGTTAATTTGTTGTTTGTCCATTGTGCGGTGCTCCAAGGGCTGTGGTTCTGCTACCTCCCCCTGTTTTCTAGAACTCTGTGGATAGTTCTAGAATATAGTGGGTGGAGGAGCAGATACTGCAGCCTGAATATTTATAGAGTTTCCACCAATCCTTTGGGAGGCGAGACCCTATTGATGGGGGAACAACCCATAAATACTCAGGAGCTTGGCAGTCGAGGAGCAAAGTCCAAGGTCCAGTCGCCTGGAGGGGACCTCTGTGGTGGGGGGGGGGGCTCTGCTGCTGTGCAGAAAGAGAGCCAGGAGAGAGAGAGAGTGAAAGCAAGAGAGAAGTCCCAAATATTCAAATATACATTTACATTACATCATTCAGGTAGTACAGTCTTCAAATCAACAAGCCTTTGAACAAAATTCGATAATCTAGAGCAGTCAAAGAAACTTTGCTGTTCATCAATGAACTCCATCCAGCTACAGGTGACCTTGACTCAGGTCCAGCAAGTACAATATTAGCTACTTTAGCACCCTTCTAGCTGCTAGGTGAGGCAAATTTAGTTGGCTCCTCTGTAGGCAGAGGAGCAGGGGTTAATTTGTTATATGTTCATTGTGCAGCGCTCTGAGGGCTGTGGTTCAGCTACCTCCCCCTGCTTTCTAGAAATCTGTGGATAGTTCTAGAATATAGTGGGTGGAGGAGCAGATACTGCAGCCTGAATATTTATAGAGTTTCCACCAATCCTTCGGGAGGCGAGGCCCTGTAGATGGGGGAACAACCCATAAATACTCAGGAGCCTGGCAGTCGGGGAGCAAAGGCTAAGGTCTGGTCGCCTGGAGGGGACCTCTGTGGTGGGGGGCTCTGCTGCTATCCAGAAAGAGAGCCAGGAGAGAGAGAGTGAGAGGAAGAGAGAAGGAGAAGTCCCAAATATTCAAATATATATTTACATTACATCATTTAGACAGTACAGTCTTTAAATCAACAAGCCTTTGAACAACATTTGAAAATCTAGAACAGTCAAAGAAACTTTGCTGTTCATCAATGAACTCCATCCAGCTACAGGTGACCTTGACTCAGGTCCAGCAAGTACACTAGTAGCATGCATTAGCTACTGTAGCACCCTTCTAGCTGCTAGGTGAGGCAAATTTAGTTGGCTCCTCTGTAGGCAGAGGAGCAGGGGTTAATTTGTTGTATGTTCATTGTGCAGTGCTCCGAGGGCTGTGGTTCTGCTACGTCCCCCTGCTTTCTAGAACTCTGTGGATAGTTCTAGAATATAGTGGGTGGAGGAGCAGATACTGCAGCCTGAATATTTATAGAGTTTCCACCAATCCTTCGGGAGGCGAGGCCCTGTAGATGGGGGAACAACCCATAAATACTCAGGAGCTTGGCAGTCGGAGAGCAAAGGCTAAGGTCTGGTCGCCTGGAGGAGACCTCTGTGGTGGGGGGGGGGGGGGGGCTCTGCTGCTGTCCAGAAAGAGAGCCAGGAGAGAGAGAGTGAGAGGAAGAGAGAAGGAGAAGTCCCAAATATTCAAATATATATTTACATTACATCATTTAGACAGTAGTCTTCAAATCAACAAGCCTGTGAACAACATTTGAAAATCTAGAACAGTCAAAGAAACTTTGCTGTTCATCAATGAACTCCATCCAGCTACAGGTGACCTTGACTCAGGTCCAGCAAGTACACTAGTAGCATGCATTAGCTACTGTAGCACCCTTCTAGCTGTTAGGTGAGGCGAATTTAGTTGGCTCCTCTGTAGGCAGAGGAGCAGGGGTTAATTTGTTGTATGTTCCGGATTGTCCCTTGCCATGTTACCTGCCCCCAAATGCGAATTGTCACTTGCCACAGGTTGCAGATTGTCACTTGCCACGTCGCCTGTCAGCAGATGCGGATTGTCACTTGTCTGCCACCAGATGCAGATTGTCATTTGCCACGTCACCTGCCACACGTTGCAGATTGCCACTAGCCACGTCACCTGCCACACGTTGCGGATTGCCACTTGCCACGTCAGTTGCCACACGTCGCGGATTGTCACTTGCCACGTCACCTGCCACACGTTGCGGATTGCCACTTGCCATGTCACCTGCCACACGTTGCGGATTGTCACTTGCCACGTCACCTGCCACACGTTTCGGATTGTCACTTGCCACGTCACCTGCCACACGTTGTGGATTGTCACTTGCCACATCGCCTGTCACCAGATGCAGATTGTCACCTGCCACATGTTGCGGATTGTCACTTGCCACGTCGCCTGCCACGCTTTGCGGATTGTCATTTGCCATGTCACCTGTCACCAGATGCGGATTGTCACATGCAGATTGTCACTTGCCACGTCACCTGCCACACATTGCGGATTGTCACTTGCCTGGTACAATTGTCACTTGCTGTGTCACTTTCCTGCTAAGGTGGTCTCTTGATGTGTCCCAGGGTCAGGCAGCAGATTAGCAGTCAGGCAGCAGAGAAATTATGTCATCTCTCTGCTCCCCCTCCCACCGGCTCCCTGATTGGCCAGCATCCCGCTCTCACACCGAGCCGCCCAGGTGCTCTCCCGCTCTCTCACCCGCCAGCTCACCGACCGAGCAGCCCGGCCCACCCACTCACTCACCCGCATTCTCGGAGGGGGCAATTGCCCCGTTGCCCCCCCCAGATCCGCCCCTGTCCTGCGGTGCCATTTGTCCTGAATGGCACCCCAATACACCTTGCCAACTGAGATGTGCTGCACAGCAGTGCAACAAGTGGCAATGCAGTGTGCCGCCAAAAGTGGTGCAGATCGATCTCTCAGCCCCTGAGGTGAAGGGTAGTCCATTTATCTAGTATGGGTTGCGTAACTCGGTGCCCAGTAACGTGTGGGAAAAAAACAGCATTCCTAAGCAGATAGGTTTGAATCTAGCCTTGTTGCACCTTTGTGCATTTCCTGAAACAGGCCAATAAATGGGTTCATAAAATAAATGCAGTAAATCCATTTCACACAACATTCTTATGATATTAAATATAATGTACATTGTAGCAGCAGCAAAACCCAGGAAAACAAGTCTTCACTACAAGGCACTGTTCTGATTTATTCATTCACATCCTCATAGTGTACAGCATTAAAAAGTCCTTTTTAATACATTCTCATGAATAGCGGGGGTCAGATGTTTTTCCCCCGAGATTTCCTCTGAAGGTCTCTGTACTGTTTTCATTAGAGAACATTAGGCTTCAATGTATGTAATGGACTTGTTATTTTCTGAGCAGAGAACGTGCGTCCTTTACTGTAAAGACTAAACAAAAGCAATTGGAATAAAGCATTGGCGGGATTCACTGTTCACCTCAATGAATGGAAAGCAAACACTTTATATTGAGCTTACAATCTGCTCTTCCTATACTGGGAGACAATACAGTTGGGTGCGATAATACTGACAGGTCAAAGTTCGAACTTCTGTGGATTCTCTTATTGTTGCTAAGTTAGATGAAAAGATATTATAATAAAATTAGCTGTATATGCAAGACAAGTGACTTCAACATGAAAAAAAAAACGGAACTTGCCCTGTACACACGACCGGTTTTGCCATCGGAATAAACTCTGAAGGTCTTTTGGACGGAATTCCACTCAAGCTGTCTTGCACACACACGGTCACACCAAATTCCGACCGTCCCGAACACAGTGACGTACAACAGGTACGACGGGACTAAAAAAAGGAAGTTCAATAGCCAGTAGCCAATAGCACCCGTCTCGTACTTGCTTCAGAGCATGCATGATTTTTGGTGCGTCGGAAAAAAACATACGGTCGAGATTGAGGACCACCAGCAGAGCAAAGTGTCAGCTGATGGCTCTCAAAGGGGATTGTCACAATTAGGGTTTAGGCTGGGTGGCCAGTGGCTATAGCAGTAGCAGCAGAAAAGCTCAACCAAATTCTAGCAGGATAAATATACAAGCAGATTCCCCTGGCAAGTGACACAGGCTGACATGAGGCATGGAGTCTAAGCACTAACTGGTCTTCACCAGAGCTCCTGATGGCGGAGATGGGTTTTCGCTGTATTCTAGTGTCAGGTTGCGGTTCTCAGGATCGCCCCACCAGGAGGTGAGCAAGCAGTAGCAGATATAGCAGGAAGGGATCAAGCAGAAGCGTAGTTAGTAAACAAACCAAAGGTTGGCAACAAGTGGTTGCAGGTTAGGATCAAGTGAAAGTGTAGCTGAGGAACAAGCCAAAGTGTCTGTAACAAATGGTTGCACGTTGGGATTAGGCAGGAGACACAGTCAAGGAATAAGGCAAAGGTTGGTAACAAATGGTAATGAGGATACAGATAGGAGTAGAGGCATAAGGAGCAAGATATTGGCTGGAGAAGAGCACAATAATCTGGCAAACAGGAAGTGCAAAGACAAGACTTAAATATGACATTTATGGGTGGAGCAAGATGTTCAAAGTTCATCAGAGGCAAAATAGAAAGCAAGTTTGTCCAAGGGACCAGGAAGGGCATCATCCATCATCTCAGGTGGCTCAGCAAGACGAACAACAGCCAGACTCTGCAGTGGTCCTGGGTTCAGATCCAGATCCTAACAGGGAATTTTTATAAGCATATTCATAGCACCTACAATTGTTTTTTTTACAGATTACATGCAGGAAGTGGTTATTGGACCACCTTATTTTTTTAATATTTAATCTCCAAATATAAAGGGTCACTCAGAAAAGGTTTAAATCTGAACTCAGGGCATTCATTTAAATATATTGTGTATACATCAACTTTGCGTGCACCAAATGCCTTTGGAGATCCAAATATTACCTTATAAACAAGTAATGACATCATCACTGTGCTGTATAGAGCCTGTGAAAAAATCAGGGACTGTGGGAGGGGCTCCGCAGCTCCACCCACTACAGGCTGCCTATAGAATGCTACAGGACGGGGGCCGACGACAAGACCAGTCATTCTGCACAAGGAGATGGAGTAGCAGTGACCAGTCTTTATTACAGGAAGGAAAAGTTTCACACCGGACTACTGCACTGATCTGGAAGAAATACACAAAGCACAGCAAGATTCAAAAAGGAAACACATAACCAATAGATTTAACAATATAAATGTATCCTGGAGTTCAGCTCTAATAATGCCCATATATTTAGTTAAAGGTAAGGTTATTGCAGAGACATTCCGGCTATGTCGGTGATTGACCTTTGCCCACTCGAAATGTCTCTATTGAGCCATCGCTCACCTTCCAGCCCCGTAATTAATGGAAAACAGGTCACAGTTTACTACTTGTTCAGTTTCCTTCAGTAAATTAATGACATGTTGATTGAAAGCTGAAATTAACTTTAAGTTCTTAGAAATGCCAGAGACTTTAATTATTGGGAGAAGTATACAGAGCCTTTGCCCGATGCCGGGAGCAGTCAGCTCTGATGGATTCACATATATCTTACTTTGTATAACACACACACAGTGAGAAAGTCAGAGAGCCACATTCAGGAAGATAAAGCAGGCTTTACACATCTGCAACCGTCAAAATAAAATAAAAAAGATAATTTACCGTGCAGTGGTGGGACCAGAGGTGACCGATGGCTTAGGAACCTGGGACAAAATATTCAAAGGCGCTAGGAAATATCAGACCTGGACATAAAGTCATATGAAGAAAAACTTCAAACAAGCTCACTAGCTTTGACAACGAGGCTCCCACGCAGTAATGCCGCGTACACACGAGCGGACTTTCCCGCAGGAATGTCCGCCGGACTGGAGTCCGCCGGACAATCCGCCCGTGTGTGGGCGCCGGCGGACTTTTTACCGCCAAAAGTCCGGCGGACTAAGTTTTAAGTTCAGACTTAAAATTGTCCGCCGGACCCGTGGTCTGTATGCTAGGACTGTATGCTGGGACTGTGACATCATAGGGGGCGGGGTCACCATGTGACATGAGCATGTGACCCCGCCTCCTTGTCCCTATATAAGTCACAACACAGCGCGTCTCTGCCATCCCGGCTAGAGAGAGCGACGAGTCAACATCGGAAGAAGAAGAAGACGGCGCAGAAAGCGGTGACAGCGGCAAGAACAGAAGAGACCCTGGAAGACCCCGGAAGACCCCCGAAGGCGGATCGAGACCCCCAGACGACGACGGCGGCGACGACGAAGAAGAAATCCGGGCTCCTCCGCTCGGTAAAAGAGCTAGGTAAAAGAGCAGAAGAGAGCGGAGGAGTCCGGCGAGAAGACCCCCCAAGACGGAAGAAGACCCCCGGAGCAGTGCAATAAAATATTTTAAAAAAATTGTGTGTTTTTTTTTTATTGACACTTTTACACCTTAGGTGAATGGGTAGGGGTACATCGTACCCCATACTCATTCACATAGGGTTGGGGGCCGGGATCTGGGGGCCCCCTTATTAATGGGGGCTCCTAATTCCGATAAGAC
Source organism: Lithobates sylvaticus (assembly GCA_028564925.1). Taxonomy (NCBI): domain Eukaryota; kingdom Metazoa; phylum Chordata; class Amphibia; order Anura; family Ranidae; genus Lithobates; species Lithobates sylvaticus. Next base: position 236,987,658 of record CM053033.1, on the reverse strand, counting down.
CCCCGCCCGCAGACCCCGACAACCAACGGCCAGGGTTGTCGGGAAGAGGCCCTTGTCCTCATCAACATGGGGACAAGGTGCTTTGGGGTGGGGGGGCCGCACGGGGCATAAGACTTCCCTCGACGAGCACCCAACAGTAGCTCAGACCTAAGAAATGCAGAAAGGAACCCAAGACCAAAACCGGATAAAAGAGTCCAAGATCATTGTAACATTTCGTATATAGTTCTATAATAAACTAGAAACATTCAACAAGTTTTCTGAGGCAGCAACGCTCCCCTTTCATCAGGGCTGTCATGTACCTGTATGGGGAGCCTGAGATAACAAGGGTGGCCTCTTGTACAGAAAATATATAAAAAAGTGCAGTGCTAAATGAGAATGGTATTAACCCATATATGAATGACTAATATTTAGACATTCAAAACATGTTCAAAATATACACAAAAAATATAAAGTGCAAAGTTATTAACATTGAAAGTTCGCACTGAGAAGAGTGGTTGAAACATTAAAATGTAGGGCTCAACACTTACTTTGAAGGATTCAGAGAAACAGTCTTCATAGATCTATATTATAACCAGTTTTGAATTTTGTCATCCCTGAAACGCGTTGCCGGTACCTATACAACTTGTTTACCAAGTAAACTGATCTTGGTCTCTTGTATCCGGGTTTGGCTTTCCTTTCTGTATTTCTATGGCTTAGTCTTAGGAACCAGGGCCACGTTGGCACCAGAAGGGTCTGTAGGTGGCCCCCGGACTCACTGCCTGCAAAGGAAGAGACTCACACAGAGACTGGTTGATGCAGCAATGTATATGTATTTATTTATTACAGGATTTATATAGCGCCAACAGTTTACGCAGCGCTTTACAATATAAAAAGGGAGACAATACAGTTATAATACAATAAAATACAAGAGGATTAAGAGGGCCCTGCTCAGAAGAGCTTACAATCTAATAGGGTGGAGGAAGTGATACAAAAGGTGGTAACTGTGGGGAATGAGCTGATGTAAGTGGTAAAAGATTAGTTGGAGACATGATAGGCTTCCCTGAAGAGATGAGTTTTCAGGGATCGCCTGAAGGTAGCTAGAGTAGGGGATAGCCGGACAGGTTGAGGCAGCGAGTTCCAGAGGATGGGAGAGGCTCTGGAGAAATCCTGGAGACGAGCATGGGAGGAGGAAACAAGAGAGCTTGACAGGAGGAGATCTTGAGAAGAGCGGAGAGGACGGTTTGGAATATGTTTGGAGACAAGATTGGCGATGTATGTGGTAACGTAGAGAGAGAACAGCAAATTCTCCAGACAAGGCCACACAAAACCGGAACATGTACAATAAAGCAGGCAAGGAATGCCAGTGCATACTGTAGACACCTAAAAGTATGTGAAAAACAAGGCAGCTGGAAGGCAGACCGGCAATGGGGCCCCTGGTTCAGAAAGGCTACTACTTGAGACACAGTGACAGTCCCTGCTCTGTCCCTTCTCCACAGGAACCTGACTCTATGCTAATCTGACTGTCCCGAACCAGTGGGAGATCTGTCCCTGACCTACCCACTACACAGAATGCACTGCCCTCATCAAAGATGGCCGCCAGGTCAAACAGGTGAGCAGCGTCAAATCGGTCAGCTTCTCCCCTGATGACTCCTTTGGCGGGAACCTGTTTCCTCCTTGTCCTCCACCCTCTCTGCACGGCATCCGCCGAACAGCGCCACCCTTGCAGGGAGGCTAAATTACATCTGCCTACAAATTCATTCTGAGAAGAGAGGGAGACTTTTTGGTTATGGTGTTGGGTAGTAAGCGAAGGAGTATCGGAATTGGAGATCTCAAAATTACCCCCATCTGTTGTCATCTTGTATCAAAAAGCATTACATATTGAGCTCCAACCTCTTACAGCTGTGTTGATGCCTGCAGTTGTGGAGAAAGAGAGCTGAATTATCTGCTTCGTATTTAACGATTGCATATCTGGATCCGGTGTCACATAGTCGTATGCAATAAAAATGTCCGCTTTATTATCTGAGGCTGTAATTTCTTCAAAATAAGTTTTCTGCATTTGTATCAATTTCATGTTTAGTTTGCAAAATATCAATTTCATACCGTAAACAACACTTCAAGCTAATTATTTTGGTTTTCACAGCACTATCAATTCTGAGTCGTAATAGCTGTAACCCCATGTAGTCATACAATCTGCTGGCCCAGATGTTTCCAAAATCTCGCTCTGTAAAGGGCGAACTTATAAAGGGCTTTGCTTTTTATAAAACTGTCACAAATAACCTGTTATGGGACTGGGTACATTTTGAAAAACACGCAGTACAGAGCGATATACCGTATTTATCGGCGTATAACACGCAACTTTTTCCCCTTAAAATCAGGGGAAAATCATGGGTGCGTGTTATACGCCGATCCCCACCGATCCCCCGCCGATCTCCGCTAGCTGTGAGCGGAGCAGAGCAATCGCCGCCGAGCTACACATAGCAAGTGTACTCGGCTCTTTTTGGCTCTTCTCTGCTCCGCTCACAGTCACGTGAGCGGAGCCGAGAAGAGCCGTCAAGAGCCGAGTACATGTGTATCTCGGCTCCGCCTAGTCCCTGCTATCTCGGCGGCGTTCGCTCTGCTCCGGTGTCCGGCGCCAATTTTAAATGGCGATGGCGAGGGCAAAGGCTGCACTGGGGAAAGGCTGCACTGGGACAAGGCTGCACTGGACACTTAAATTTAAGTTTTTTTTTTTTCCTTAAACTTCCATCCTAAAAGTTTTTTTCCTTAAAATTCCCTCCTAAACTTGGGGTGCGTGTTATACACCAGCGCGTGTTATATGCCGATAAATACGGTATGTTTTTTTAAATTATTTTAACCCTTAGCAGCCTCCATAAAGCCCAACTTTATTCAGTTTAAATCTACTAAATACAGTCCAAATGTGACAAAATAAAAAGGTCTGCAAAAGTCCTTTGAAAATATGTTGACGAAGAAAAAAACCCTTAAGCCTCGTACACCCGACAACAAAACCGTGGAATTTTGTCCGAAGGAAGTTGACTCAAACTTGTCTTGCATACACACGGTCACACAAATGTTGGCCAACAATTACGAACGTAGTGACTAGGGTTGAGCGAACCCGAACTGTAAAGTACTTTTGGGTTTTTGGTACCCGAACCTGAACAATTTAAATTAAATTGTTCGGGTTCGAGTTTGGTGTTCGGCAATGTAATGGCGCTTTTTAAAAAGCTGCAGGGCAGCCAATCAACATTCGTTTAACTGGTATGCCCTTAGAAGCCATAACAGCCATGCCTACTAATGGCATGGCTGTGATTGGCCAGTGCAGCATGTGACACAGCCTCGATATAAGCTAGAGGCACATAGCACGGCACGTCACTCTGCTTTAGATAGTGTAGGGAAAGGTTGCTGCTGCTGCTTTGAGGGAGAGAATTAGATAGGAGTCCTGATTCAGAAATCAAATTACTCAGCAATCTACCTTGATTTTCTTGTGTGGGTGCAGTGCACAAACTTTTTACACTGCCCTGAGCCCAGTGCCAGAGAAAAGATAGATAGTGTAGGGAAAGGTTGCTGCTGCTGCTTTGAGGGAGAGAATTAGATAGGAGTCCTGCTTCAGAAATCAAATTACTCAGCGATCTACCTTGATTTTGTTGTGTGGGTGCAGTGCACAATCTTTTTACCCTGCGCTGAGCCCAGTGCCAGAGAAAAGATAACGTTTATCCGTCTGTTAGTTAGGTTGGCGTTGGCGGGCATTTTATGCAAGCTCATTGCACCAGTACTGCATATGTTACTGTGAGATACACCCTTTAGATACTGTTGCTCTATTCTGCTATTCTAAAAACACCCATTTAGGGCAACAAAAATATATTTTACAGTGTTTCCTGCATATCTGTACGTGTGAGATACACACTGTAGATACTGTTCTTCTATTCTGCTATTATGAAAAATAATAATTTAGGGCAAAAAAAATACTGTTGTTCTATTCTGCTATTCAAAAAAACACCCATTTAGGGCAAGATCCTAAATTTGAGAAATATGAGGAGAACGTCAAAGAAGGGACGTGGCCCCGGTCGTGTTGCTGCTGGTGGAGCTCCTGTTGCAGGGAGAGGACGTGGTCGATCTGTGCCAGCTACACGCACAAGTGAAACACCTTCCTCAGGTGCGAGTATGCGACAGAGCCTGCAGCGGTATTTGGTTGGGCCTAATGCGGCTCTACGAATGTTGAGGCCAGGACAAGTACAGGCGATAGTAGATTGGGTTGCTGACAGTGCCTCCAGTTCCTTCACATTGTCTCCCACCCGGTCTCCTGCTGAAAGTTCAGAGTTGGCACCTGCAGCCGACGTTCATCAGTCTTTCACCTCACCCCCTTGCAAATCAGCCAAGCAGTCTTAACCCCAAATCATGCAGCAGTCTCTTCTGCTTTTTGATGACTCTGTTAGCAGGGTTTCCCAGGGCCATCCACCTAGCCCTGCCCCAGAAGTGGAAGAGATTGTGTGCACCAATGCCCAACCACTTATTTTTCATGATGAGTCCATGGAAAGGACCATCGCAGCACATCTCGGATGATGACAAAACACTGCTTTCGCAATTGTGCAGACCGACAAGGAGGGCAGGGGTTAAGACTGGGTGGAAGATGATGTGGAGGACAATGAGGTCCTCGACCCCACATGGAATCAACATCATACAGGTGACCTGTGTAGTTCGGAGGAAGAGGAGATTCCGAAAATCTACGAAGATGAACGGCGCCTGCGCAGTGAGTGTAGGTTCAAGCCCCACCATCCAAGTGGTCATACGGTAGCACATAGTAACAGGGCCCCTCGCGGGCTCGCTTCGCTCGCCACGCTTCGGGCACGGCCTCGCTTCGCTCGCCGCGCTTCGGGCACGGCCTTGCTTCGCTCGGCTATTTTGTATTCTAAGTCTATGTCCACTTGGATGGTGGGGCTTGAACCTGGACTATGCTTCGCTCGCCACGCTTCGGGCACGGCCTTACTTCGCTCGGCTATTTTTTATTCTAACTCTATGTCCACTTGGATGGTGGGGCTTGAACCTGGACTCACGGCGCAGGCACCGTTTGTCTTCAGAGATTTTCGGAATCCCCTTTTCCTCCGTACTGCGCAAGCGCAGTACAGGGCGGATACTATCCGACGGGGGACAGAATTCGACACATCACCGGCCTTACCCAGCCATTGTTGTATTTTTGATCTTTCTCACTCTTTTAGGGTGTACCCTAATTTAAAAAAAAAAAAAAATTTAAAACAAAAACCAGTATTGGCTACCTCGTCCTCCTCCACCGCAGTTTCCACCTACACCGCCACATCCACCGCCACCTCCTAGGTCAAGATTATTATTTTTTATATTATGTATTTTATGTTACTTTAAGTTATTTCCCTATCCACATTTGTTTGCAGAGCACTTGCCAAGCTCTTAACAACATTTTACTGCCATTTTCAGCCCTCTAGCCTTTTCCATTACTTTTTTAGATCCATTTTACTCCTCAAAAGTTTGGGTCCCCATTGACATCAATGTTGTTCGGGGTCAAGTTCGGGTCCAGAACTCAAACTTTTTTGCGAAGTTTGGCCGAACCCAAACATCCAGGTGTCCGCTCAACTCTAATAATGGCTGCTTTCTAAAGAAAACAAACTTTAAGACTTCAAAAAAAAAAAGGATTTGATACTGCACTACAGATGCACCTACCACGCAATCTCAGCCCTGGGTGCTGACTCACCAAATGGTTTGTTCTCCAGATCAGATACAGAAGCATAAGAGAAGAGCAGCTGTTCTCTCAAATACTATCTCCTATTGACTCCATCATGACAATGGAGCTTATGTTTCATACACTTTGTGATTCAATGCCGCAATTCCATGCCAAATGGGATGATTGAGCTTCTAACCATATTCTAACCATATTTAGTTTTATGTCTGACTTGTGCCCTGTACACACGGTCGGAAATTCCGACCACAAAATCCGTCAGATTTTTTCAGACGGATTTTGTCCGACACTGGTGTTGCATACACACGGTCGGACAAAGTTGTCGGAAAATCTGATCATTCTGAACGTGGTGACGTTCGTTGCGTATGACGGGACTACATAGAGGCCAGTAGCCAATAGCTTTGGTCTTGTAATGTGATCTGAGCATGCGTGGCACTTTGTCCGTCGGAATTGGCTACACACGATCGGAAAAAGTCCGATAGGACTTTGTTGTCGGAAAATTTGAGAGCAGGATCTCAAACTTTTTCCGACGGAAAAAGTCCGATGGAGCCCACACACGGTCGGAATTTCCGACAACATGGTCCGATAGGACATTTTCCGTCGGAAAATCCGACCGTGTGTACGGGGCATTAGAGATATTCTCTCATGTCTCCACTCTTGGCTATAACATACTTAAGACGTTATTCTGTATAGCAATGGTTTCTGTTCTAGACTCCATCCTTGACCCACAGGTATTTCCATGTATGGCATTTCCTTGATGTTTCTTTGCTAAGGGTTTTCTTTATTTTTCTTGCAATATGTATTGTATCCCTACACAAACATATTCATCTTTTTTTGTATATTCCCTGTATCTGTAATGCTCTCTAATAAACCCTTCCTCTTGACTTTCTTCTTGAGCTAACTTTCCTTTGACTTCCTTCCTTCGACCACAGATGAACCCCGGGAACCCTCGGATCCACCGCCCGCCTACCCACAACCTTCGCTCCCCTTCTCAGCTCTCTCATTAACCCCTCCCTGTATCATATATAAACTTGGAAGCCTTATCTCTCTCAATATTCTGCTACCCCTAAACCAATTAAGGTCAAACTACCAGGCCAACTACATTTTTTATTCAATACATATCTTTTCCCTGATAATATCCACTCTAGCTAGCTGACCTTCACTATACAACTTGTCAGTTTTATCTGCCATCTGTCCGATAGCTCACCAATTCTGGAGTGCCAAATTCCAAATCATTTACACCTGTTGCCCCAGATCCCCAACTCTCCTTACTCAACTCACGTCCACCGGATCTCACTTCAGCTCAATTTAAACTGTTTTAACAGGGAACCACAGCCTTTTTTGACCACAGGTGACACCTAGAAACTCCCCCAGGGATGGACTGGCCATCGGAACTAACGGGAGTTTCCCGGTGGGGCGATGGCTCAGTGTGGGCCGGTTTCAGCCGCATCTGCGGTGTACGGCGATCTACCCATCAACCGCCGACAGCTGGTGCCTGACGGATAGATCGAGATTTAGCCAGCATGCAGAGTAGCGCAGGAAGCGTCTGTACTAGTAAGTTCTCTCTGTCATGTCATCACGCTGCTACCTGGCGGCCCCTCCTCTCTTCTTGTCTATCCCAATCCTAACCCTAACCCTAGCATTTTAGTGCAAAGTCTACTTTAATAAAACCCTCTTTTACGTATTTACCATTTTTCTCAACTAAAGAAAAAAATATGATCATTTTTGTACAAGGAAAAATATATTTAAAGACTCGAAAATTCACCATCTAATGTACAAAATTGATGTGGTTACAGCAAAGCTCTAATTTTATCTTTTCTGCTACCTGGAAACCTGGAGCTTTGGAATAAATGCTTCATGCTATAATTGCTGGAGTGCAGGGTCAGGCTGGCAAGCATGGAGACTACAAATCTCAGCTTGCTCCTTTGTCCTTTTAAAGAAAATGGATAGGCTTTTTAAAAGGACCTTGCACTAAAAAGCAAGACCCTCCTATTTATTTAAAACCCCCACCCCATGCCAAAATGCTGCATTAATGTCACAGTCAGGAATCAGACTAGGAGACCAGTAGCTTTAACAGTAGATGGACTCTCAACAACCAGTAGGATAAGTATACAAGCAGGTCACCCTGGTGTATGACATTGGCTCACTGGAGGTGTGGGGGTCTAAGAACTAACCAGAGCTCCTGGCGGTGGAGATGGGTTTTGCTGCATGTTAGTACCAGGTTGTGGTCCTCACCCCACCAGGAGGTGAGCAAGCTGGGGACCAGTAGCATATATATAGATCAAGCTGAAGTGTAGTCAGTAAACAATCCAAAGGTCGGTAACAAGTGGCTGCAGGTTGGGATCAAGCGGAAGGGTAGTCAAGGGACAAACCAAAGCTCAGTAACAAGTGGTTGCAGGTTGGGATCAAGCCAAAGGGTAGTCAAGGAACAAGCCAAAAGTTGCTAATGAGTGGTAGGGAAGAACCTGACTGCAGCAAATTGATAAGAGTGAGATATTGGCTGGATAGAGCACAATAATCTAACAAACAGAAAGGGCAAAGGCATTGATAAAAAAGTTCATGGGAGGAGAAAAGCAAAAACAAGTGGTTGCAGGTTGGGATCAATCGGAAGGGTAGTCAAGGAACAAGCCAAAGCTTGGTAACAAGTGGTTGGATGACACGGGCTCACCCGAGGTGCGGGGTCTTGCTGCATGTTAGTACCAGGTTGTGGTCCTCACCCCACCAGGAGGTGAGCAAGCTGGGGCCCAGTAGCAGATATAGCAGGTAGGGATCAAGCAGAAGTGTAGTCAGTAAACAAGTCAAAGGTCGGTAACAAATGGTTGCAGGTTGGGATCAAGCAGAAGGGTAGTCAAGGAACAAGCCAAAGGTCAGTAACAAGTGGTTACAGGTTGGGATCAAGCCAAAGGGTTGTTGAGGAACAAGCCAAAGGCCGCTAATAAGTTGTAGTGGAGATAAGAACAGCTGCAGATACACAAAGGAGAAATATATTGGCTGGGAGCTCAATAATCTGGCAAACAGGACGTGGCTTTGGCTTAAATCAGGAAGTTCATGGGAGGAGCAAAGAGTTCAAGGTTCATCAGAGACAAGAGACAAGGCAAGAAAGTCCAAAGGCTCATACAGGGAGCTGTCCAGCATCTTAGGTGAGAAGCCACTGCCGGATGCAGCAAAGGTTGTTGGTTCAAATCCGGGTCCTGACAATTAATGTGTAAATAAAAAAAAAAAAAACATGGAAACACAGTAAGCAATAAAATAAATATTAAAATATGCACCAATCACTGTATAAATGACACTGGCAGGGAAGGGGTTAACATCAGGGGCAATCAAAGGGTTAAATGTGTTCTGTGCTAGTGTTTTCTAACTGTGTGAGGGATGGACGACTGACAGGAAGAACACAGAGATCGCTGTTCCTGATTACTAGGAACAGAAGATCTCAATGTACCGGTACTTCCCTGTCAGAATGTGAATCTGCCTTGTTTACAGCAGATTGGCTCCCCCACCATGCAGCGGGCGCGCACGTGCACGCGCACGCCCACAGTGATTTGTGCATGAAACAACATACAGGTACATTGTTTCGCGCAATAGAGCCACCCTGCCGCAGTATATATATAGAAATAAAAAAAAAAAAGAAACAATGCATGCAACAAAGAATAGGTAAGCCACAATATAATATTCTTTTGGTTCACTGCCGCTTTAAATGGAACTTGGACCCACCGTCATCCCTAATTTTTTATAGTGACTCTTTTTTATTATTCCACAGCGAGCCCAAATTTAGAAAAAGCAGGTGATGCCTAAGATTTGCAAATTTGTATCGGTTTGCCAGACTGTTGCTCTTGATTTGTTGTTCCCATCAAAACGTCGTTTAAAACACATTTCAATGCAATTATAAAAAAAAAAAGCAAACAACAAGCAACAACACAAGAAATTACAATTGAAAAAAAAAAAAAAAAAAAAACCTTAAGAAGAAAACGTTGCCCTACCCGCCGCAGCACGCAGAGCGACATATGTGAATAATGCCCCTACCATGCTTTTTTGTTTCAGGTCCACTCCGTCAAAGCAGCTGGCTGTGCATTTGCTGCGTCGTGCTGCGCGCTGAACAATGGGCACGCCATCTCAGCCGGCTAAGTGGGAGAGATCGGTATAAAGCCGGTTTGTGCTTGGGTCTCTGAGAATCATTCTATATAATGATAATTACCTCATTTGATGTTTCCGTACAGAACATGCAGTTCAGACACCCGATGGGACGGAGCGGCTTTTCACAACTTGCGTTTCAGAGGCATGTGGACTAAATCGACTTTGCAAATGTTTCTATTTTGGCAATCAAAATGTAATAAAGGATATTGCCGGCCCCAAAAGTATACTTCGCCCAGAATGATATTTGCAGAAAATATAATAGAGTGTTTAAAATTCCCGTTTAATCCAATCACACGCTACAGGACGTGAACGAAAACGCACGACCGCCGGCCCACCGGCGAAGAGCCGGAGTTGTGTCAGAGGATGCGGTAATGGATAGCAAAGATTGCAGCAGGGGGTTTGGCTGGAGGAGAGGACTTTGAAGAAGCTACTGCAAGACAGCCAGTATATAGAATCAATCGATGAACATTCACTACCTCCTAGGAAACATTGTAACATTATTACAGTTAGAAAGCTCATTTTATCATGTTACCAAATATTTTACATTTAATGTTTATAACACAGTGCAATCATTTTCAGCAACTTTTTTGCAGTGGTTCTGAAAGTGACTTGTGGATGGGGCCTACTCACCCTGCACACAGAGGGTACCTTTCTCCGTGTATGCGTTCATCATGCACGTGTTCACCCATGTCCTGGAGGAAGCAGGGTCACATTCATGTGAGAATCAAACATTATAGCGGTGCTCCAGCTTAGAGCTGGGCTATACTGTCAAGAATTGGTTCACCTGCTGGTGGCACTGTGGCTCCCAGAGCTATAGGCTGTAGTTCCAGTATCCACCAGTGGGTGTCTCTCAGCAGCCAGAAGCTCATAGTAATCAGTTATCCCCTGATGCTTGTTGCTGAAAGAGTATTTAGTCTTTCCTGTGTTATTTCCCCTTGCCTTGGTGTTTAGCCCATGTGCCTCTGCCCTGAGTTCCATTTACCCGTACCCTGCACCCTGCTCCTGCTCCTGGTTCTGAAAGTGACTTGTGGGCGGGGCTTACTTGCCCTGCACGCGGGGGTACCGTGTATGCGTTCATCCATGTCCAGGAGGAAGCGGGGTCGAATTCATGTGAGAATCAAACATTATAGCAGTGCTCTAGCTTAAAGCTGGGCCATACTGTCAGGAATTGGTTCACCTGCTGGTGGCACTGTGGCTCCCAGACCTATAGGCTGTAGTTCCGGTATCCACCAGTGGGTGTCTCTCAGCAGCCAGAAGCTCATAGTAATCAGTCATCCCCTGATGCTTGTTGCTGAAAGAGTATTTAGTCTTTCCTGTGTTATTTCCCCTTGCCTTGGTGTTTAGCCCATGTGCCTCTGCCCTGAGTTCCATTTACCCGTACCCTGCACCCTGCTCCTGCTCCTGGTTCTGAAAGTGACTTGTGGGCGGGGCTTACTTGCCCTGCACGCGGGGGTACCGTGTATGCGTTCATGTCCAGGAGGAAGCGGGGTCGAATTCATGTGAGAATCAAACATTATAGCGGTGCTCTAGCTTAAAGCTGGGCCATACTGTCAGGAATTGGTTCACCTGCTGGTGGCACTGTGGCTCCCAGACCTATAGGCTGTAGTTCCGGTATTCACCAGCGGGTGTCTCTCAGCAGCCAGAAGCTCTTAGTAATCAGTCATCACCTGATGCTCGTTGCTGAAAGATTATTACGACCCCTTTCACACTGGGGCCACCTGTGCGTTCGCGTTAAAGTGCTGCTCGTTTTAGTGGGGCTTTACCGCTGCTTAAGCGGTGCTTCTGTGCCGCTTTTCGCCCGCTAATGAGGTGCTTTTAATCCATAGGCTCTAATAGGCTCTAATAGGCGTCAAAAAAGGTAAACAGCGAGCACCATGCTTGCTGTGTTAGAAAAGCAAATTAATATTCGCTTTCCCAACACTGAACCGCCTCTCCGCCAATCAGGTTCTCAGGTCTGTTACCCGTCACCTGAGTGGCTTAAACGACAGGCGCTGTGATTGGATGCCTATCAGGCATCCAATCCTAGGAGTGGACGGGAGGAGAGGACGTAAAGTTTTAGGGTGGGGGGCGCCAGACCCTGCCCCTTTCTGGTTGGCCCCTCCCACTTCTCATTAGCCACATCCCTTATAGAATCCACCCACTCCATCCCCTGTATTCCACTTGCTTCCACTCATAGTGTCAGGAGCAGTGGAGGCTGGTGAAGTTTTAGGCTGAGGGGGCGCCAGACCCCGCCCCTTCCCAGTTGGCCCCTCCCACTTCTCATAAGCCACACCCCTTATATAATCCACCCACTCCGTCCACTATATTCCACTTGCTTCCACTCATAGTGTCAAGAGTATACAGCTCAGCATCACAGGACAGAGTATATAGCCCCAGCATCACAGGTCAGAGTATATAGCTCAGATCATGGTATATAGAAGACATTGAGGAAATTAAGGAAACAGCTCGCCGCTGTCATCTGCTGCCCCACGAGACAGGGTAAGCGGCGGGCGGGGGGCACAGTGGCAGCATTCAATGGGCACAGTGGGAGCATTTGATGGCATAGTGGGAGCATGTGATGGGCACAGTGGGAACATTTGATGGCACAGTGGGAGCATTTGATGGGCACAGTGGGAGCATTTGATGGGCACAGTGGGAGCATTTGCTGGCACAGTGGGAGAATTTGATGGCACAGTGGCTGCGTTTGATGGGCACAGTGGCGGCAGTAGATGGGCACAGTGGCAGCAATTGATGGGCATAGTGGCTGCGTTTGATGGCACAGTGACGGCAGTTGATGGTCACAGTGGCGGCAATTGATGGGCATAGTGGGTGCGTTTGATGGTACAGTGAGACTGAAATTAATGTTTTTTTTTCAGTTTGTTTGCCCCCCCCAAAAAAATTTGAGCACCAGCCGCCACTGCTGTCCTCTGATGGCCCCCTTACAGTAATGTATAGAATGCCACCCTTAAAATTAGCTAAAAAGATCATTGGGTTCATACATCTGACTTGGCATGCAGTGTTGGTCCTGGAACTAGACAGGCAACATCAAATGTGAGGTCGATCAGCCACAGCTCAAAAAACCTTTAATAACCTTTAGAGGAACTCTAGCTGATAATGGCTGATCTGAGAGAGGGCACACTTCCCCGACTAAGTATGGTAAGTCCTGTTTTTTACAACATTAAAAAAATGATATCTGTAATTCATTGGCATTTAAGTAAACCACTGGATTCTAATATGAAGCATATTTATAAAGTAGTGAATGTGACATTTACCAAATGTTCATTCCAGATGCATCAATCACTTCAATTTAAAACACATCTATAGGAAGATTTAACTGCAATAAGTGAATGTTTGGCAAATGTCACATACACAACTTTTTTTTTTTTTTTTTTTAAAGGGTTCTGACTTGTAACATAATATATGACCGCACAGAGCCTCTTTCACTTGGGTTGACTGGTTCCCCGTGGCAGCCTCTAGGAGGTCTGGCGTGGTAGGTTAGCCTTCCTTGGGGGTGGGCATTGGCTAAGGATATATATATATATATATATATATATATATATATATATATATATATATATCTTTATATTGTATGATACTTTTGTTCTGTATATTTTGTACTTAATAAATTTTTCCTTTTGTATCTTTGTACAGTTTTTACGCTTTTTTGATTCGTATATCCCCTGATGAAGCTAATGCGAAACATGTCGGGTTAATATATACGAAAAAGCAACTCTTGTTAAAGCTGAATATCCGCCTACTGACCACCTGTACTATGAATTGTTGATTACTAGTGAACAAAGTGGCCCTGTTGTGTTTTAACTATGTTCTCATTAAAATTACTATATATATATATTTTTTTAAATCATCGGTTTCCATTATTATTTGTAAGCACCGTAAAAATTCCTCCTTTCTTCTCTTCACTTCAAAAATGTAATATTTGGGATGAGGTGCCAATTATTTGGGTGTTCTACTCCTAGCCGGACATCTGTGGTGGCTGGTGAAGTTTTAGGGTGGGGGTGCCCCTCCCACTTCTCATAAGCCACACCCCTTATAGAATCCACCCACTCCGTCCCCTGTATTCCACTTGCTTCCACTCATAGTGTCAGGAGCAGTGGCGGCTGGTGAAGTTTTAGGATGGGGGCGCCAGACCCTGCCCCTTCCCGGTTGCTTCCACTCATAGTGTCAGGAGTATACAGCTCAGCATCAAAGGACAGAGTATATAGCCCCAGCATCACAGGGAAGAATATATAGCTCAGCCTCACAGATCATGGTATATAGCATGTCTCACAAAGGCTGGTATATAGCATGTCTCACAAAGCCTGGCATATAGCATGTCTCACAAAGCCTGGCATATAGCATTTCTCACAAAGCCTGGCATATAGCATTTCTCACAAAGCCTGGTATATAGCATTTCTCACAAGGCCTGGTATATAGCATTCCTCACAAATCCTGGCATATAGCATTTCTCACAAATCCTGCACAACTACCCCCCTCCAGTCTGTACAATATACCACCCCCCCCCCCCCCCCCCCCCCCCAGAACTTCCCTTTTATTTTTTTTATTTTTTTCAACAATCAATTTTTATTGAATTTTCAAGTATAACATACAGAGGTAAAAAGGGGTAACATAAGAATGCATCGCAGTGCATTAGCAATACACAGAATAAAGAAAACAAGATACGGATACAGATGGCTCCATCCATATGTACTTATAGCTATTAATCTAAGGTTTCCCAAACCAGGGCAAGTCTTGCCGAGTGCAGCCCCCCCATGCGGAGCCGGGCGAGGCCCCCCACCCCCCAGCACCCCCAATTGGGAACACACTGTGCCAAGGGGCGTGAGGTCCCCCCCGCCCCACACGCGGACCACAGCAGCAGCTATATCGCACCTTCATAAGCTTGCCCCATAATGGAGCTGTGGATGGAGCGGTAGGGGGTTGAGATAATAGGGAGGGAGAGGGGGTAGAGGGAAGGGAGGAGGGGAGGGAAAAAGAGAGAAGGAGTTATAAAACGATAAAACAACTATATAGTCAAGACGTTGGATGCTTGTTGGAGCTGGTTTCAGAAGTCACATATTATTCATTTATCATTTATCATTTATCATACCAATTGTTCCAGGGAGCCCATAGTTCCTGTGTTGTGTCGTATTTACCCATAGTGGAAGCATGCATAATTTCGAAGGAGCTATTCGTACTTATAAGTTGGATGATTTCAGAACTTCCCTTTTATAATGAGCTCTGTATATATCTTGTACCCAGGACTGGCCTTATATAATGATCTGTGTAGATTTATACCTAGGACAGTCCTGATCCATGCAGCTCTTTACAGTCATACTTGTGTGGCAGGACTAGATGGAGTGCCGGGCTGTGGGCGGCTCTTGCAGTGCTCAGCACCTGTTCTTAGTGTAATGAGTATAGGACAGGAGGAAGGAAGTCAGGGACAGCTCTGCTAACCTGAGCCTGGCACAGTGCAGAGATAATGTACTGGGAGCATGCATGATCCTTCTCTTCCATAGAGTACACATCTACAGAATGAGGGATCTGGCAGCTAGGACCGGACTCTGTTACCTCCTGCTGTGTCTGCTCACCTTCCCTCCAATAGAAGGTTTATCCTCCTCCGGGACCAGCAATCCAGGGGATCACTCTACCCCGCGTGTGGGCTCCATCGGACTTTCTCCGTCGGAATTTCCGACGGAAAAAGTTTGAGTTCCTGCTCTCAAATTTTCCGACAACAAAGTCCTATCGGCCTTTTTTCCGATCGTGTGTAGCGAATTCCGACGGACAAAGTGCCACGCATGCTCAGATCACATTACAAGACCAAAGCTATTGGCTACTAGCCTCTACATAGTCCCTACGTAGGCAATGAACGTCACCACGTTCAGAATGATCGGACTTTCCGACAACTTTGTCCGACCGTGTGTATGCAACACCAGTGTTGGACAAAATCCATCGGAAAAAAAATCAGACGGATTTTGTGGTCGGAATTTCCGACCGTGTGTACTGGGCATTAGAATCCTCCTTCTAGTTACTGCGCCTCGAACTAGCCAATTCCGAGGCTCAGAAACGGATGGATCCGCACCCCAGGCCATGAGGGCCTCTGGGGGGCTGCTCAGGAGGACCAGGACCATGGAGTCAGCAACAACTTCTGGACCGGAACCCTAAACCACGTGACTTCAGCACCAGGGGCGGACTGACCATTCGACCACTCGGGCACTTCCCGAGGGCCCCGGGCCAGTAGGGGGCCCCATCAGGGTTGCCAGCCTCAGTAAAACCAGGGAGAGTATGTAAAAATCTGTGTTTTTTTTTTACATCTGTTTCTGAAATGTCCCTTACCGACATTCTTTTGGTCTAAAAATCCAGAGATTATAGCTGCCCCACCTCTCCAGTACCTTCTCAGCCAATAGAAACATGTCTGTGTATACTGTGTGATTGTATACTGTGTGTGTGTGTATACTGTGTGGCCCCATAATCTCTGATCGCCTGGGGGCCCCATGAGTTGTCAGTCCGCCCCTGTTCAGCACCTTAATTACCCTCTCCCGGAATACAAAGCGAGACAAACGCGCCCACTGATTGGCTCCGAGAAGAGATTGGTACCCAATGCGTCCAACCAGACTACGTTCTAGGCCTGTCACGGGTGCAAACCCCACCTATGACCAGGCAGAACCTTAATACAGCCCAGCCAAACTGATGCCAAAGCATAATTTAGAACAATTAACCCCAAAACAGTTTTGGGCAAAAACTAAATTTAAAGTCATAGCGCGTACTCATCGGGAGTACCGGCGCTACAGTTGGATGATAAGCGCCCCTCACCTTGCTGTCTATAGAGGGGACATTTTGCACCCCATCCCAACCCTTCTCTCTTTTGGTTTCTTATTCTAGACTTGCACAGATCAGAGATTTTATTTTGAAAACTCATATTGCAGAAGAGATTGGGCCGAGTTCCCCAATTTATAACATCAAAGTTTAATCTCACATAAGCGTTAACCTAAAATACGGTCTGGGCTGCCTTGTCAGATGACAAATACACAGAATGGAGGAGCTGTATTTATCAAGTGGAACTATATGGGATAACCATTTAAAGTTATATATGTGCCCATTCGTTATAAAGGTGACCGTGGTGTTCATCTTGGCTTACTGCAACGTCGCGCCTATAAAAACTTCAATTTCCAATCCGGCATGGCCTCTTCCCTTTCTCTGCATGAGAGTGCGGAGCTGAGCCATCTCTGCTTTAACCGATTCATCACCGGGCGATTTTACCCCCTTCCTTACCAGAGCACTTTTTGCTATTCGGCACTGCGTCGCTTTAACTAACAATTGTGCGGTCGTGCGACGTTGCACCCAAACAAAATTGACGTCCTTTTTTTCCCACAAATAGAGCTTTCTTTTGGTGGTATTTGATCACCTCTGCGGTTTTTATTTTTTGCGCTATAATCAAAAGAAGAGCGACAATTTTGAAAAAAAAAACACAATATTTTTTACTTTTTGCTATAATAAATATCCCATTTAAAAAAAAAAAATAACTATTTTTTTCCTCAGGTTAGGCCGATAACGTATTCTTCTACATATTTTTGGTAAAAAAAAATCGCAATAAGCATATATTGATCGGTTTGCGCAAAAGTTATAGCGTCTACAAAATAGGGGATAGATTTATTGAATTTTTTTTTTTTTTTACTAGTAATGGCGGCGATCTGCGATTTTTTTTCTGTGACTGCGATATAGCGGCGGGCACTTCGGACACTTTTTTTGTTTACCAACTTTTATTAAAGGATCGTACAAAGGCATACAATAAGAACAGTGCAATCAACAACAGAACACAATAGAATATCACCGATTTGTGAACCACATGTCTAGGGAGTCGCAGACTCTCCATTCAACTAGGCATACAATAAAGTGCGTACGAGGCACAAAGAGTCTGTGGATCATTGGCGACAAGAATGGGTGTGAACTTATTGCAGTGGTAGGTAATAAAAACGGTGCAATTAGCCCGAAGATCCAAATTCCATTACAAATACAAAGGAAAACATAACAAAGTCTAAATTAGAACATAAGGAACGAAAACTAAAAGTAAAAACAAAAAGTATGAGGTGTACTGCGATACTATATCACTCAAGAGCATAATGCAATTTGTTCAGATCTTAAAGGTATATCAAAGTCTATTTGCAGGGTAAAAGAGACACTTCGGACACTTTTGACACATTTTTTGGAACCATTCACATTTACACAGCGATCGTTGCTATAAAATTGCATGATTACTGTGTAAATGTGGACTGGCAGGGAAGGGGTTAACACTAGGGGGCGCTGCAGGGGTTAATATGTTCCCTATAGGAGTGATTCTAACTGTGGGGGGAGGGGAATCAAGGGGAGGAGACCGATCATGTGTTCCTCCGTACTGGGATCACACGATCGGCCTCCTCTCCGCTGACAGGACGTGGAGCTGTGTGGTTTACACACACAGCTCCACGGTCCCGCGCGGTCCCGTTGTTTTCACGGGCAATCGCGGGTGCCCGGCGGACATCTCGGCCGCCGGCCACTCGCACCGGGTCCCAAGCGATGCGCGCGCCCCCCAGTCGGCCGGGAATGCAAGGACGTCATATGACGCCCACCCAGGATGGGAGATCCACCTTGTGGGCGTCATATGACTATAAGGCGGTAATGAAGTGGTTATGTAAAGGACTATTCACACCATGGAGATCTCTTACGGTGCATTTATTGCACGTGCTTTAACCACTTGCTGACTGTCCTACATATAGAAACATCAGGGTAATTCACTAATGCCCGCATACACATGAGTGGAGTTTCCGTCGGAAAAATCTTGGATGGTTTTTCCAACGGAATTCCACTCAAGCTTGGCTTGCCTACACACGGTCACACAAAAGTTCTCTGAACTTTTGACCGGTAATAAAACGCGGTGACATAGCTGCTGCCATAACAACGATATCCTCCTTCAAAGTACCAATGTATAACGACTAAACATGTGCACAACAATAAAATTTGTTTATTTTCGTTTCGTTTTTTTTTAGTTTCCGAAAAAAAAACGTTTTTTTTCCGTTTCGTTTTTTCGTTTCCGTTGATTCGTAACGATTCGTAATTTCGTAAGTCGTCGGTGTTCGTATTCGTAACGATTCGTACATTCGTAAGAGTTATTTTTCGTTTTTTCGTTAGTTTAATTCGTTTATTCGAAATTCGGACGCATTCGTATGTATTCGTACATTCGTAACATTCGTAGATTCGTAATCGGAGCATAATTCATAATTTTATGTAATGTGTATGCTATTATTACATTTTAATAATTTACGAATCGAAAAAAAAAAAGTTACGAATCGAAAAAAAAGTTACGAATGTACGAATTTTTTTGTTCAAATCCATTCATTACGAATCAATAAAAAAATAAAAAAGTTACGAATCGAAAAAAAAAAGTTAAAAAGTTACGAATCGAAAAAAAAAGTTTACAAATGTACGAATTTTTTTGTTTAATCCATTCGAAGCACGTTAGCAGCACCATTGTAAGGGACACGGAAAATTATTCGTTGTTCCTTTTTTAGTTTTTCGGATTTTCGTTGCTTTTCGTATTCGTTCGTTTCGAACGATTCGTTAATCGGATTCGTACGATTCGAATGATTCTTTATTCGGATTCGTTTGATTCGAACGATTCGTGCATTCGTACGAAAACGAACGAACAAAAAAAAACGAAAAAAAAAAAAAAAACGAAAAAAAAACAAGAATTGCACATGTCTAATAACGATGGTGGATGGTCCAGAAGTGATTAAGAGCTATGGGCGGAAGTGACATTTTGACGCTGCTTCCACCCTGCAATGATATGGAGAAGGGTGGGGGCCACCTTCCCCTCATTCGTCTCCATGTCACACAAGGGGCAACATCCGATCGCCTCATCGGGAGGGCCCCTCTCCCGCCGCGATAAAAGTGATCTTGCTGCGAATCCGCCACAGAGACCACTTTTATCTTGAAGCGGACCGACCGCTGAAGAAGAGGATACCGGGGTTATGGCAGCTAACTGCTGCCATAACAACGATATTCCTCTTCAAAATACCGACGTATAACGACGGTGGGCGGTCCGGAAGTGGTTAACCTCTTCCCGACTGGCGCACACAGATGTACGTCGGCAGAAGGGCACGGACAGGCATAAGGGCGTACAGGTACGTCCCTTTGAATATGCCACCATGCCATCGTGTGCACGCTGCCGGCGGGGCGCGCACCGTTAGGGACCCCCGTGAGTCCGGTCGCGGGTCCCGCGGACTCGATCGCCACGGGATACCCGCGATCGTCTCACAGGGAGATACGGAAGTAAACAGCATCTCCCCGTTCTGCCTAGCAACAAGTGACACTGATCTCTGTTCCCTGTGATTGGAGCAGAGATCAGTGATCAGTAACACACAGCCACGCCCCTCCCCCACAGTTAGTAACATGCCCCTATGACACACTTAACCCCTACACTGTCCCCTAGTGGTTAACCCCTTCACTGCCATGTCATTTACACAGGAATCAGTGCATTTGTATAGCACGATTGCTGTATAAATGACAATGGTCCCAAAAATGTGTCAAAAATGTCCGATGTGTCCGCCATAATGTCGCAGTCACAATAATTAGTCCGCCATTACTAGTAAAAAAAAATAAAAAATAAAAATGCTATAAAACTATCCCCTATTTTGTAAACACTATAACTTTTGCGCAAACCAATCAATAATCGCTTATTGCGATTTTTTTACCAAAAATATGTAGAAGAATACGTATCGGCCTAAACTGAGGAAAAAAATATGTTTTTTTATATATTTTTTGGGGATATTTATTATATGCAAAAAGTAAAAAATAATGTGTTTTTTTCAAAATTGTCGCTCTTTTTTTGTTTATAGCGCAAAAAAAAAAATACGCAGGGGCGATCAAATACCACCAAAAGAAAGCTCTATTTGTGGGGAAAAAAAAGGACGTCAATTTTGTTTGGGAGCCACGTCGCACGACGCGCAATTGTCAGTTAAAGCGACGCAGTGCCGAATCGCAAAAAGTGCTCTGGTCTTAAGCCAGCAAAATGGTCCGGTCTGAAAGTGGTTAATATGTAACTTTGTTACATTTTGCTAATAAAAGTGAAATAAACTATTAAATAACTTTTAGCGAAAAAGATAAAATGGGACATTGACTTAAGAAAAAAAAAAATTGCAAGCCACTAGTTTTGCTCCCTTACAAATAGGCTCCATTGTACCAACAAGAAGCCATGCAAATGCCAGCTGACAGATTCTTGAAAAAAAAAAAAAAGTGTATATGAAGCAAAAAAAAAAAAAAAAAAGTTTCTTTTGTAAGTTTACTGCAGCAAATTTTAGACAATAAAAAAATAATACACAGCAGTTTAGAGGAAGCTTTATAAGCTGCCCGCGAGCGTCTAACATGGCAGCACAATGCCTGCTGCCATTGTCTGTGTCAGAGACAATAGCGATGAGCTGGAATTAAGCAGGTCTGTGACTTGACAATGAAAGGAGCGTATGCTGGTCATTTACTGGCTGGCAGTAAACACGGGCGCCAGGTTGCAGATTTAAGCATGAATGCTCATTATACTGAACAAATTGCCCATCAATCAGGTGTTTCAAGGAAGACAGAGCTTCTGGAACGAGACCAGAAGTTAGAGCAAATTAGAGAGAAGACCTCGGCCACCAAAACTTTTTGAGAGGACGCGACCATCTGATTTCAAACAACTTTTTGGAGGAACAAAATATTGAGTTAATGAAGCCATTCTGAAAAATAAAAGTAACACTTTGGGGCTACGTATATAAACAACAAACAATCTGTAAGGTAGGAAAAATTGTGGATTTAATGGTGAAAATTTTTCTGGGGGTCCCTTTAGATTTATGCCGCGTACACACGGATCGGAATTCTCGTTGGAAAAAGCTCTGACGGTTTTCTCAACGGAATTCCGACGCAATTCCGCTCAAACTGTCTTGCCTACACACGGTTAGACATGTGCACAACAAAAAATTGTGTTTATTTTCGTTTCGTTTTTTTCGTTTTTCCGTTGATTCGTAACGATTCGTAAATTCGTAAGTCGTTGGTGTTCGTATTCGTAACGATTCGTACATTCGTAAGAGTTATTTTTTCGTTGATTCGTTTTTCCGTTATTTAAATTTTCGTTTATTCGTTTATTGGAAATTCGGACGCATTCGTATTTATTCGTAACATTCGTAACATTCGTAGATTCGTAATCGGTGCATAATTCATAATTTTATGTAATGTGTATGCTATTATTACATTTTAGGAGACACGGAAAATTACGAATCGAAAAAAAAAGTTACGAATGTACGAATTTTTTCATTCAACCCATTCGAAGCACGTTAAGCAATGCCATTGTAAGAGACACGGAAAATTACGATTCGAAAAAAAAGTTACGAATGTACGAATTTTTTCATTCAATACATTCGAGGCACGTTAAGCAGCGCCATTGTAAGAGACAGGGAAAATTACGAATCGAAAAAATAAAAAAAAAAAAGTTACGAATGTACAATTTTTTCGTTCAATCTATTCGAAGCACGTTAGGCAGCACCATTGTAAGGGACATGGAAAATTACCAATTCAACGAAAAAAAAAAAGTTACGAATGTACGAATTTTTTCGTTCATTTTCATTTTCGTTGTTCCTGTTTTCGTTTTTCGGATTTTCTTCATTCGTTGTTTCTAATGAGTTTTTTTCGGATTTTCGTTATTTTCGGATTTGTTCGATACAAACGATTCGTTAAAATTTTTAGCGAATCGTTCGTTCATTCTTACGAAAACGAACGAACGAAAAATAACGAAAAAAAAACGAAAAACGAAAAAAAAAAACTAAACGAATTGCACATGTCTACACGCGGTCACACCAAATTCTGACCGTCAAGAACGCGGTGAAGTATAACAC
>CM053033.1:236924256-236964549 GCA_028564925.1 Lithobates sylvaticus | reverse complement strand
TCCCTACTGTAAGCATTCTGTTTCAGCTATCCCCTTGGTGGGACAATTTTGAGGGCAGCAACTTGGAGATAGCCTGCAGCAAAAAAAAGAAAAGATGTTACTAGGTTTTCTGGCCCATCTCTGTCATCAGGAACCCTGATGAAGCCCAGCTCAAGTATCGGCCGGTTCAACAGAAGCCAGCTGACATTCAACCCGTGTGTACAGCAGACGGTATTCCTGTTTTGCCTATTTTCAGAATCTCTGCTAGAATCCCTGCTGAGATTTCCAAAATTCCTGCCAGGACTTCCAATGAAACTCACAGAATCCCTGCCAGAGCTTCTAGTGGCATTCACAGAATACCTGTCAAGACTTTTCCATAACTCACAGATTACCTGCTAGGACTTCAGGGGTTGCCTGAAACAATGCTGGGAGTGTTCTCTGACCTAAAGTGAAGTGGATATTGCTGTGTCTTATTGCCAGCTATCCCTTGTGCAAAAGAGCTAATATACTTCCTGATTGCCTTGCTTGTTGTTGACTCACATTGACCTGACTACTCTCTTGTCTTCTGCCTGCCCACAACCTGTTCCTGGACCTGACTGCTCCCTGTCCTGCCACATCCCTGTCCTGCCACCTGCATACAACCTCTTCCTAGACCTGACTTGTCTTCCAACTGCCCATGACCTCTTTCTGGACCTGACTAGTCTCTTGTCTTCCAACTGCCCATGACCTCTTTCTGGACCTGACTAGTCTCTTGTCTTCCAACTGCCCATGACGTCTTTCTGGACCTGACTAGTCTCTTGTCTTCCAACTGCCCATGACGTCTTTCTGGACCTGACTAGTCTCTTGTCCTCAAACTGCCCATGACCTCTTTCTGGACCTGACTAGTCTCTTGTCCTCCAACTGCCCATGACCTCTGCCTGGAATCAACTATCTAGAGTTTTGTGTACAGTCTTCCTACTGTAAGCATTCTGTTTCCGGTATGGGACAATATTGAGGGCAGCAACCTGGAGAAAGCCTGCAGCAAGAAAAAAGAAAATAGGTTACTAGGTTTTCTGGCCCATCTCTGTCATCAGGAACCCTGATGAAGCCCAGCTCGAGTATCGGCCGGTTCAACAGAAGCCAGCTGACTTTCAGCCCGTGTGTACAGCAGCCTGTCCAACAGAAGCTGGCCAAACGGCTTCTGTCCAAGAGGCATGCCAAAAATTGGCATCAGATAAACTCTTTTAGCCAATGGCTGCAAACACTGACCAGTGAGCTCTGGCGGGATGGCAGTCCCCCTGTCAGAGCACAATAGCATCAGATAGTACAGCGAGCTCCTTCAGAACTCCTCAGTAGACACTGGTGGTGCATACCAGACTTTAGATTCTGCATCAGGCACCATGCCAAATTGCTTGTTGGAACAAGTATGCCTAAGATACTTCGATTAAGCTTTTTTGGATTGTCCAATCCCCCTTCACGTAGATCTATGACTGAATGTAGATATTATAAGCAAATACAGCATGTCTGTTCCATTGTTAAAATATAACTGCTACCCGACAAACCCACAGAAAAGAAAGTGACATTCTCTACAACCAAAGCACAAAGATTTCCCTCTGTTTGAAGAAATCTATATAGCTAAAGATAATGCTGAAATCTATATGTATGACGAATATAAATCACTTTATTGAAAAAGTAACAGATAAATATGGAGTTAGCACGCAAACCCCTGATTAAAAACAATTGCTTGCGTGCTAAATCCATATTTAGGAGACATTTGTTGTTACAGTTTCCAATAAAGTAAATTATATTCGACATACATTTAGAATTCGGCTTTATCTTTAGCGGTGCTAATGTAAAAACATAACTACAAGTTATGAACAAAAAAATGAAATCATTACAAAATGAACTCACAGAAGATTATTTACAATAAGAGGATCTCTTTTACAGATACAACTAAGAAGGTTTATATTGACTTTCCATTCACTTTGGGTCTATCAATGATCCCTCATTTTGGCATGACATCATAGTAACAGATTAGAATCATTTATCCTGGAAATAAGCAGAATTATGTGTACTTAGGTAAAAAAAAAAAAAAAAAGTGTTAACAGCCAGCTGAAGCGATCGTTAATATGTATAAATGATCCATCTGCCAGTTTGGCACATAAAGATCCTTCAAGTTCAATATTTAAAGGAAAGCTTTAACAAGGAATATGTGGGGGCTGTCATTGCTTATTAGGGATGAGTGTCTGAACACTGAACGTCAGAACTTCATTTTATGACCCTCCTTGTGTCAGCTTATGATTGGTCAGCCCTACCCTCTTTGACCCCTGTAATAGTGCGAGGACCTGTCAGAGTAGGAAATTAAGTTAGAAATGACCCAGGATTTGCATAAGAAATTCTAGACTATTTTTTCTGAGCATAGAAAGCTGTGCTTGGAGTCTGGTATGGGTTTCCAAAGTGTCTTGGGTGGGATGGAACCTTCAGACTTGTGTCCGTTCTTTACTGGATGTCTGCAGCCGGGTTGAGTACACAGGCATGCAGGGTCATTATATATCAAGCCTGAGGATAGCTCAGAGCTCCCAGATTGGAGACAGGAGGTCTCCGCCAAGGGTCAGGTGTGCCCTCATCCGGTAAGTCTCAGTCAAGGAACAGATGTGCCCTAGCCAGGAGGTCTCAGGCAGGGGTCTGGTGTGTCCCAGCCAGGAGGTATCAGCCAGGGGTCTGGTGTGTCCCAGCCAGGAGGTATCAGCCAGGGGTCTGGTGTGTCCCAGCCAGGAGGTCTCAGCCATCAGGGGTCAGGTGTGCCCCAGCCAGGAGGTCTCAGCCAAGGGTCAGGTGTGCTCTCATCTGGTAAGTCTCAGTCAAGGAACCGATGTGCCCTAGCCAGGAGGTCTCAGCCAGGGGTCTGGTGTGTCCCAACCAGGAGGTCTCAGCCCCCAGGGGTCAGGTGTGCCCCAGCCAGGAGGTTTCAGCCAAGGGTCAGGTGCGCCCTCATTCAGTAAAGTCTCAGTGAAGGAACAGATGTGCCCTAGCCAGGAGGTCTCAGCCAGGGGTCAGGTGTGTCCCAGCCAGGCAGCCAGCGATCAGGTGTGCCCCAGCCGGGAGGTCTCAGCCAGGGGTCAGGTGTGTCTTATCCAGGAGGTCTCAGCCATAGGTCAGGTGTGCCCTCATCCATGGTGGATTTGCATTTTCAGTTGACTGTTCATATCGATGGTGGAAACCCCTGCATGGGTACCTGACTTCTATGTGAACCATTTTATTCTGTTTAATAAAAGTGAGCTACCATGCCCTAAAATGCAGGTTGGACTGGCACAACTCATTGTAAATGCATCTACCAAATGAGCTCAATCACCCCGACACCACATATATTAGGTACAACCTCTAACTAGACCCTAAAGTGTACATGAAGGCCTTTTTTATGGTTGTTTTGAATAGAGTGGTAATGAGTAGGAACCCCTGTCAGGTTTTTATTGCTTATTTCCAAGAAAGACGAGCACACAGCATGGGTGAACCTCAACACATCCTTAAAGTGGTGTTCCATCTGCAATTTTCTTTTTAAAAGTCAGCAGCTACAAACACTGTATCTGCTGACTTTTAATAAGAACACTTACCTGTACAGGGAGCCCACGATGTCGGTCCCCCAAGGCGGATCCGTCCATCAGATCGGGTGCCGGTGCCACCATCTTAACGAAGGGAAACAGGCAGTGGAGCCTTGCGGCTTCACTGCCCATTTCCTACTGCGCATGCGCGAGACGCCCAGCGCTTTGTGAATGGCCCTGTTGTTTTTTGGGGCACACACATGTCCCAGAAGACAACGGGGCAGCTCGCCTAAGAGGAGAAAGTGCAGCGGAATAGGAAGAGGCAGATTAGGATAAGACTGCCTAGCAACAGGGGTTTCTGGTAATTAAAAAAAAAATGTTTTTTCAATTTTTTTTTTTTTGTGAATGTTAATGTCATTTTTTATTTTAGGGTGGACCTCCACTTTAACAACCAATAACTTGATAACGAAGTCCCGGCAAGTGGAGCTGTCAAAAAGCAGCTGGGCAATGTCTGTCAACAATATTGGTCAGCCGCTGAAACAGAAAGATAAAAAGAAACATTGTTTCTTTATGTATCTTTCTGTTTGTTCATCTACAGATCAAAGGGATGAACTTCGATCTGCAGATGATGTCAGTTTAAAGCAACCTGTTAAGTGAAAAAAAAAAAACATATAGTTGTGCTTTTTATTAAATGTTCCTCAGTTTAACCCCTTATTAACCCTTATTATGGGTGTGCACAATTTTGAAGCGTGACGTTTGGAATATATTTACTTGGCGTAACATCATCTTTTCTACTTTACAAAAAAAGTGGGTTAAGTATTCTGTTTTTTTTTTTTGCATTCAAACTAGTGTATTTTCCCCCAAAAAATTTCAAAACCCCCCAATTTATTCTCTAGGGCCTATGCTTTAAAAAATATACCGTATTTATCGCACCTTCACTTTAAGAGGGAAGTTTCAGGAACAAAAACTAAAATTTTAAATAAAGAACTGTGAAGCAAAATAAGGGTCAGTGTCCATCTGCAGCCTTACAAGGGCCATAAATGCCGAAACCCCAGCATTGCCATGAATGCAGCCCCACCATTGCCATGGATGCGGCACCCCCATTGCCATCAGTGCAGCACCCCCATTGCCATTAATGCAGCAACCCCATTGCCAGGAATGCAGCACCCACATTGCCAGGAATGCAGCACCCACCATTGCTAGGAATGCAGCACCCACCATTGCCAGGAATGAAGCACCCACCATTGACATGAATGCAGCACCCACCATTGCCATGAATGCATCACTCACCATTGCCAGGATTGCAGCTCCCACCATTGCCAGGAATGCAGCACCCATCATTGCCAGGAATGCAGCACCCACCATTCCAGGAATGCAGCACCCACCATTGCCATGAATGCAGAGCTCACCATTGCCTAAAATGCAGCACCCACCATTGCCATGAATGCAGACTCACCATTGCCATGAATGCAGACTCACCATTGCCATCAGTGCAGCCTGATTGATGCCCAGCCATCTGCAGCCTTGGAGGGGTCAGGGAGGGGGGGGACGAGCTCCAAAAGATTACATTCAGGAAAAACTCCAGTTTTCTCAGCGGCCTCTTTAATACAAAGTCCCGCCTCCTATGATGGACAGAACAGTCGTCCAATGGCAGTGCAGACTTCCCTTTTACAGAGGCTGCCCTGTAAACAGGAAATTCTCCTGTGTGTACGGCACTCATCCCGCCTTCTCCCTGTCCCCTCCAAGCCAACCATTTAAAAAAAAAATCTTTTGTGGCCCCGATGCTGGGAGATCGTTGGGGGCCACAAGAGATATATATGTCTAAAACCAGGTGGGCCGTTCAAAACCGAAATGCGGGCCGCGATTGGCCTGCGGGTCGGACTTTGGACATGCCTGGTTAAGAGGGTCTGACATCCAGGATAAGAGTTGTAGCTCCCCTTTTTTTGTTGGGTTGTTGGGGCAAGGGGGGCAAAAAGCAGCCATGTTGGAGCGCAGTGTATAAGAAGTAGCTTTTAGAGCAGTCAGAAAGCCATGACCCAGTAGAAAGGATGCCATGGTTTACTAGTTGCTCACCACTACAATTCCCATCACGCCTAGTCGTGTCTGTACATGTCCAAGTTTTACAATGCCTCAGTAGTGGATGCTGGATGGCCCGTAGTTTGGAGATCCCTGATCTAGAGCAGTGTTTCTCAACTCCTGTCCTCAAGGCGCCCCAACAAGTCATGTTTTCAGGATTTCCCTCAGATGATACAGCTGTGGTAATTACTAAGGCAGTGAAACTGATCAAATTACCTGTGCAAAATAATGGAAAGCCTGAAAACATGACCTGTTGGGGCACCTTGAGGACTGTAGTTGAGAAACACTGATCTAGAGCATGCAAGTGGTGGTGTACTCCCCATTGGAAATGGGCACTATGCCCAGGGCGGCTGCCCCCCCCCCCCGTCCTGGTTAAAACCAATTAGTGGCAATCAATTTAAATAGGAAAATATGTTGCAAGTAAGCATTTCAATTTTTCAGTGCCTTTACTTTCAATTTTCGAAGTTGGTGAACCTTCGGATACTCTACAAGTCCCATTTAGCAGGAATCATCCAGGAGATGACGGTCTCCCGTGTCTATGGGCGGCGTAACTCGCCTTTTTTTGTTTGAGGCCATGTGGTGTTTAAACAGGCATGTCCACAATTAATATTCACATCAAGAATACTTAACTAGACCCCAGTGTTCTCACTGCACACTACTTAGAAAATCTATTTACATTCGCATAATCAGTTTGCCGGCACAAGTCCAGCAACGCATCCATATTGCATATACAAGACATATATTTGGCTCAACCTCCTAATTGTGATATGAATATTTTAAAAGCTGTACAGTAAATAGCAGAAGCCTTCAGACGCTACACAAACACTTGGAGCAGTCGACACAGAAACAGGGACTGGCCCAGTAGGAGTGCAGATTTGTTCAATTATTAAAAAAGGGAATCAGACGTACAAAGTTAGTTCTGTGCCAATGAGGTGGCATCAATGTGTAAAGAAGCTGCAAATGTCCATTAAATGAGAGAACTATCTGGCATAAGTCGCAAAGCTTTGCACAAGCCTGCGGATGTCTGCTTTCAGCCAGGCGACTGCCATTTTCACATTTCATTGGACTCAACTGAAAATAACAGTCATTTTTTGTTTTTAAGTGTAAGTATCCTTATCCTGGGGTGTTTGCTTTGTGAATTGAGCCTATTGTGTTGGATTTGCTTTGGTTGGAGAGCTCAATACCTTCAGTTATAAACATGAGATTTGTTACACACATTCTGTACTACTGGTCTGCCCCCCCCCACCCCATAGGCATGTGCAGGGGGTGTGCCAGGTGTGCTTGGGTACACCCTAATAACTACATGCTTTGCCGATTTCCCCCTACTGCTCGGGCTTCTCCTGTGTTATTATTTAAGTTAGTTATATAGCGCCGTCAATTTGCACAGCGCTTTAAATATACATTGTAGATTCACATTGTTCCCTACCCTCAAGGGAGCTTACAATCTAAGGTCCCTAACTCACATTCAAATATACAAATTAACAAAAACCTGTATAACAAATTTTTCCAAATATTCCAAATGTGTATATTCGTAAATTAGAATTTTCGCAAATTTGTAAATTCCTAAATTAGAAAATGTGAAAGTTCAGTTTAGTTGTCGTTTCAGTTGTTGTTTCAGTTTTCCAGTTGAATATTTCAGTCGTTGTATTTTGTTTGTTGTTGTTTTCAGTTGTTGTTTCAGTAGTTATTGTTGTAGTTGTAGTTGTTTCAGTTGTAATTTCGTAAATTCATCAATTTGAATATTCATAAAATTTGTAAATTCAGTAGTTGTTGTTTCAGTTGTAAATTCATAAATTCGTAGATTTTAATATTCGAAAATTCTGAAATTCAGTAATTGTCATTTCAGTTGTAGTTGTTTCAGTTGTATTCAGTTGTTGTTGTTGTTGTTGTTTTCAGTTGTTATAGTTGTTTTCTGTTATTGTAGTTGTTGTTGTTTCAGTTATTGTAGTTGTTTTCAGTTGTTGTTGTTGTTGTTAAAGGAGAAGTATGGGAATGCAAAAATGGGTAGTACATGCTACCCTCATACCTGGATTGCATTTCTTTCTTTCCTCAGCCCTTTAGTTTTTGTAGAATATTCTTTCGAAGTGTGCAGAATCAGCCTCTAACGGTTCTTTCTCAGTTTAAAAGTTTCCAGGGGGTGGAAACATCTTCACAATCCTGCCCCTCCTTCACTCCCTCCCTCTGGAGGACATGTGGGTGTGTTTGGTGAAGAGGTACACACCCAGGCTGCTATCTAGAATGAGCACGTTCTTCACATGTCTCTGTTTCCATGTAAGAATGTTCCCAGCTAAAATCCAGAAGCAGAGAGACAGTGTGATACAAGCAGTGAAATCCTCACCTTTCACTGGCTGTTATCTGCAAGCTCTCCTCTGCAAGTTTCCTACACCTCTCCCCTGGGCTTTGATGTTCCTTCCTGTGTCCTCCGAATTCACCCCCCTCACTCATTCAAAGTTTATGTCAGTGTCTCCTCCAGCGGATGGGGGGAGAGTCACTGAAAACTTCTATGAACACAGGTAATCTCTCTACACACAGCACTGTGTTATATCAGAAGAGCAGACATGGTGAGGAGCATAGTGACCTGTGCCCTGTGTCTGTTCTCTGAAATGTACACAGTGCTATGTGTATAGAACATACCTGTGTACAGTACATAGGAGACTGACAACTCCCCCACATCTAAAGTGATCCCCATATGTCCCCAGAGTCTCCTTTATTGTACATACAAATTATCCCTCTGTCACTGATGTCATCCCCCCACCACCATCCCACTGTCACTGATCCCACCCCCCCACCGTTCCTCTGTCACTAATACCACCCCCCCCCCCCCCCCCACCATCCCTCTGTCACTGATCCCATCCCTATCACCCCATCCCCTCTACTCCTATACAATCCCATCATCCCCAGTGCCATCACATGCCGTACAGTGCCATCACATACCGCACAGTGCCATCACATGCCGTACAGTGCCAACACATGCTGTACAGTGCCCTCACATTCTGGACAGTGCCATCACATACCATACAGTGCCATCACATGCCGTACATAATCATCACATGCCGTACAGAATCATCACATGCCGTACAGTGCCCTCACATGCCGTACAGTGCCATCACATGTCATACAGAGCCATCACATGCCGTACAGTGCCATCACATGTTGTACAGTGCCATCACATGCCGTACAGAGTCATCACATGCCGTATAGTGCCATCACATGCCTTACAGAGCCATGACATGCCATACAGTGCCATCACATGCCATACAGAGTTATCACATGCTGTACAGTACCATCACATGCCGTACATTGCCATCACATGCCGTACATGCAGTGATATACAGTCCCGTCATCCCCATCCCCTGTTCTCCTATACAGTCCCATCATCCCCATCCCGTGTGGCATGTGATGGCACTGTACAACATGTAATGACACTGTACAACATGTGATGACACTGTACGGCATGTGATGGCACTGTACAACATGTAACAACACTGTACGGCATGTGATGACTCTTTACGGTATGTGATGACACTGTACAACATGTGATGACACTGTACAACATGTAATGGCACTGTATGGCATGTGATGGCACTGCACAACATGTAACAACACTGTACAACATGTGATGACCCTGTACGGCATGTGATGGCACTTTACAACATGTGATGACACTGTACGGCATGTGATGAATCTGTACGGCATGTGATGGCACTGTACAACATGTAATGACACTGTATGGCATGTGATGCCACTGTACAACATGTAATGACACTGTATGGCATGTGATGGTACTGTACAACATGTGATGACTCTGTACGGCATGTGATGGCACTGTATGGTATGTGATCCTGTAATACTCTAATTACAATGAAGGGGACATTACTGCTATAGGGGTACTAGGTAATACACCAATTGTTGGGGAGCAAAGCTCTGTCCATGTCTGAGGAGCTCTGGGCTTCAGTATGAAAATACAAGTAGATGTGAATGGAAAGTTTAATTGTCTCATATAAAAATCCAGATAGTCAATAAAAGGATTCATTCACAATGTTAGCTCTGATTTTATCTCATTTTACTCTACCAGTAATGCATGGAATGCCTGTGTGCTGTCATGTTGATGGGGACAAGGGCCTCTTCATGTGGGGGGGACCCTATGTTGTTTTTTTTTTTTATTCTTGCGCAGCAATTGCAACGACGAGTCAATTTAAATACGATTTGGCTAATTTTTTTCTATTTTGAAATGTAATTTTTGCTACAGCAGGTTCTATACATGGTACAGATGCGCCACTTTACAGCCAGACTAAGGAGACCCCCCAGGCACTATATTTAACCACTTCCCATCCGGCAGAATGACGGCCGGGAAGTGGTTCAGTTATCCTGACTGGGCGTCATATGACGTCCAGCAGGATAAGCCGCGATCACGCGCCCGCGGCGATCCGTAGTGTGGTGTGTCAGTCTGACACACCGCATCCCTGATCTAGGTAAAGAGCCTCTGACGGAGGCTCTTTACCACGTGATCAGCTGTGTCCAATCACAGCTGATCACAGTGTAAACAGGAAAAAACCCGTAACGGCTTTTTCTCGACTCACGCTGACAGACCCGAGTAGAGGAGAGCCGATCGGTTAAAGAAAGTTTTTATTTTTATTGTTTCAAGTTAAGCTCATTAAAATCACTGCTCCGGAAAAAAATTATAATTTTTAAAAACATTTTTTGCATTGATGCATGCATTGATACATGTCCCCATGCCCATGGGCAGTACCCGGACACCCCACACCATTTTTATGGCCAATTACTTGCATACAAACTTTCAAAATGGGAATTTTTCGATTTTTCTTGTTCGGGTACCATCGACTTCAATGGAGTTCGCGGTTCGTGACCAAACTTTTTTTCCTGTTCGGGAGTTCTGGTGTGAATTGAACATGGGGGTGTTCTGTCCATTTCTATAGATACATTGACACAAGAAGTTATGCCCCGTACACACGGTCGGAAATTCCGACCACAAAATCCGTCGGATTTTTTTCCGACGGATTTTGTCCGACACTGGTGTTGCATACACGCGGTCGGACAAAGTTGTCGGAAAATCCGATCATCCTGAACGTGGTGACGTTCGTTGCGTACGACGGAACTACGTAGAGGCTAGTAGCCAATAGCTTTGGTCTTGTAATGTGATCTGAGCATGCGTGGCACTTTGTCCGTCGGAATTCGCTACACACGATCGGAAAAAGTCCGATAGGACTTTGTTGTCGGAAAATTTGAGAGCAGGATCTCAAACTTTTTCCGTCAGAAATTCCGACGGAAAAAGTCCGATGGAGCCCACACACGGTCGGAATTTCCGACAACATGGTCCAATCGGACATTTTCCGTCGGAAAATCCGACCGTGTGTGTACGGGGCATAAGACTTCTGTAAATCCCTCGCCTATTTTGCGCCTTGCCAACATCAGAAAATACTGTAAAGGAAAAGTTGTATTTCGTTGACATGGGGGAAGAGGGGCCCGGAGACATCCCGC
The DNA here is from genome assembly GCA_028564925.1 of Lithobates sylvaticus. Taxonomy (NCBI): domain Eukaryota; kingdom Metazoa; phylum Chordata; class Amphibia; order Anura; family Ranidae; genus Lithobates; species Lithobates sylvaticus. Next base: position 236,953,477 of record CM053033.1, on the reverse strand, counting down.
CTCCTATTGTTCTGCCATCCACAACTCGAATATCAGGCTGCTTCAGTTTCATCGCCACCAAATTAGTATTACCTTGAGTTAAGGTTCGGGAAATGGCATTACCGAATACAAAGAAAATGATTTGAAAAGCAATGAATACAAATAAAATCTAATGAAATGAAGTAAATCACAGATCAGAGGTGAGCCGGGAGGACAAGACAGTAAAATCCTCGGGGGTAATTGCCATGATTAGACGCGCCGAGATGTTATGTTTTTGCATGTTTGCCTTAAAGCTGAAGTTTAATCTTCTTATATTTGTCTTCCCCGGTTCCTCATTTTCTCTTCTTATCAACATGGTAATGAGATAAAAAAAAAGACCTTTCTGTTTTCATTACTTACCTTATTTTAGACCCGGTGAGGTTATCACGGGTCACTGTGCGTATCTGCGCAATGCAGGCAGATAATGGCTGGTAGGAGGGGCCAGCAGGGTGCTGTATATATAGTTTCCTTAACCGCTTCCCGACCGGCGCACGCCGATGTACGTCGGCAGAATGGCATGGACAGGCATAAGGGCGTATATATAAGTCCCTTTTTAAATGCTGCAGGGGCCATCGGGACGCACCGGTCGGGATCCCTGTGAGGCCGGTCGCGGGTCCCGCGGACTCGATCGCCGCGGGGACACCCGCGATCGTCTCACGGGAAGGCTGAACGGGGAGATGCGGAAATAAACAGCATCTCCCCGTTCTGCCTAGCAACTAGTGACACCGATCTCTGCTCCCTGTGATTGGAGCATAGATCAGCATTTACTAGCTGACAGCCACGCCCCCCCACAGTAAGAAACACACCCCTAGGCATACTTAACCCCTACACTGTCACCTAGTGGTTAACCCCTTCACTGCCAGTGTCATTTATACAGGAATCAATGCATTTAACTACTTGCTTACCGGGCCTATTTTGGCCTATTTTCCTTCATGTAAACATCATCATTTTTTTGCTAGAAAATTACTCAGAACCCCCAAACATTGAGTATGTTTTTTTTAGCAGACACCCTAGGGAATAAAATGGCGGTCATTGCAACTTTTTATCTCACACGGTATTTGCGCAATCATTTTTCAAACGCCTTTTTTTTGGAAAAAAAACGGTTTCATGAATTAAAAAATAACAAAACAGTAAAGTTAGCCCAATTTTTTTATATAATATGAAAGATGATGTTACGCCGAGTAAATAGATACCGAACATGTCAAGCTTTAAAATTGCGCACAACCGTGGAATGGCGCCAAACTTCGGTACTTAATAATCTCCATAGGCGACGCTTTAATATTTTTTACTGGTTACCAGTTTAGAGTTACAGAGGAGGTCTAGTGCTAGAATTGTTGCACGCGCTCTAACGCACGCGGCGATACCTCACATGTGTGGTTTGAGCGGCGTTTACATATGCGGGCGGGACTTGCGTGTGCGTTAGCTTCTGATCGCGAGCTACAGGGGACAGGGGCGTTTTAATTTTTTTTTTTTTATTTATTTTTTTTTATTTTACTTAATTTTTTTTTATTTTTACACTTTTTTAATAAAAAAAAAATTTTTTGGATCACTTTTATTCCTATTACAAGGAATGTAAACATCCCTTGTAATAGGAATGTATGTGACAGGTCCTCTTTATGGAGAGATGTGGGGTCAATAAGACCCCACATCTCTCCTCCAGGCTGGAAAGCATGAGATCGGTAAAAAATTTTTTACCGATCTCATGCTGACAGCCGCGATCGCGGCTTTGTTTACTTCCGGGTACCGGGCGTGACGTCACAACGTCGCGCCCGGGCCTCCGACGGTCATAGAGATGACTGGTGACCATCTGGTCACCGGAAATCTCTATGCTCGTCATCCGGCGGCGAGCGGTTCTTTCTCCGGGCCCCCGATGGCACGGGAGAGCCCGGAGAAGCACCGGATGGCGGCGGGAGGGGGGGGACGTCCCCTCCCGCTGCCTATAAGAACGATCAGGCGGCGGAACCGCCGCTATGATCGTTCTTATGGTGCACAGAATCGCCGGCCGGAAAGAATGATATCTGAATGATGCCAATAGCTGCACGCATCATTCAGATATCACCACTCAAAGTCAAGGACGTCATATGACGTGCTTGGTCGGCAAGTGGTTAAATAGCATTGATTGCTGTATAAATGACAATGGTCCCAAAAATGTTTCAAAAATGTCCGATGTGTCCACCATAATGTCGCAGTCACAATAAAAATCACTGATCGCCGCCATTACTAATAAAAAAAAAATTATTAATAAAAATGCTACAAAAACTATCCCCTATTTTGTAAACGCTATAACTTCTGCGCAAACCAATCAATAAACGCTTATTGTGATTTTTTTTACCAAAAATATGTAGAAGAATACGTATCGGCCTAAACTGAGGAAAAACATGTTTTTTATTATATTTTTGGGGGATATTTATTATAGCAAAAATAAAAAAGAATGCGTTTTTTTTCAAAATTGTCACACTTTTTTGTTTATAGCGCAAAAAATAAAAATCGCAGGGGCGACCAAATACCACCAAAAGAAAGCTCTATTTGTGGGAAAAAAAGGACGTCAATTTTGTTTGGGAGCCACGTCACCCGACCGCGCAATTGTCAGTTAAAGCGACGCAGTGCCGAATCGCAAAAAGGGGCCTGGTGCTTTGGCTGCAAATTGGTCCGGGGCTGAAAGTGGTTAAAACATCACAGTTTCCGAACTCTTCTCCAGAGCGCTAACCCTGACGCAAGCAGAAGGCTGGCACTTGGGAGGAGTTATGCAAATATCAACATGCCTTGATGGGAGGATGTCAGTCTGGGGAGGGTGTGGGCATGTAGGCAGGTGTAGTCTACTTTCTTCACTGCAGGTGGCGCTCATTCGCGGCCACACTGTGGTTGGAGAGGAAGTCAAGAGGAACATAGTTATTCTATGGTTTCCTGGGTCACTGGGGAAGCATCCAATTTTCAGCCATCTTGGGTCAGGCAGAGCCTATTTAACCACTTGAAGACCAAGCTTTTTCTGGCACTTTTTGTTTACAAGTTTAAATCAGTATTTTTTGCTAGAAAATTACTTCTAATCCCCAAACATTATACATTCTTTTTTTTTAAGCGGAGACCCTAGGGCAGTGATGGCGAACCTTGGCACCCCAGATGTTTTGGAACTACATTTCCCATGATGCTCATGCACTCTGTAGTGTAGGTGAGCATCATGGGAAATGTAGTTCCAAAATATCTGGGGTGCCAAGGTTCGCCATCACTGCCCTAGGGGATAAAATGTCTTGGTATGCTAATGTCTTAAGTATTTCCTTCACTGGAACTAAGGGGCCAAGCCCAACCCCCTGGAAAAACAACCGCATACCATAATCCCCCCTCCACCAAATGATTTGGACCAGTGCACGAAGCAAGGTTCATAAAGACATGGATTAGCGAATTTGGGGTGGAGGAACTTGACTGGCTTGCACAGAGTCCTGACCTCAACCCGATAGAACGCCTTTGGGAATAATTAGAGCAGGGACTGCGAGCCAGGCCTTCTCGTTTCAACATTCATCGTTCATCAGTGCCGGACCTCACACATGTGCTTCTGGAAGAATGGTCAAGCATTCCCAAAGACACACTCCTAAACCTTGTGGACGGCCTTCCCAGAAGAGTTGAAGCTGTTATAGCTGCAGAGGGTGGGGCCAACTCAATATTGAACCCTACGGACTATGACTGGGATACCATTAAAGTTCATGTTAGTGTAAAGGGGGTGTCCCAATACTTTTGGCAATATAGTGTATGCACTTATATAGTAGTTACATAGTAGGTGAGGTTGAAAAAAAACATCATTCCAACCTATGTGTGTGATTATATGTCAGTATTACATTGTATATCCCTGTATGTTGCGGTCGTTCAGGTGCTTATCTAATAGTTTCTTGAAACTATCGATGCTCCCTGCTGAGACCACCGCCTGTGGAAAGGGAATTCCACATCCTTGCCGCTCTTACAGTAAAGAACCCTTTATGAAGTTTAAGGTTAAACCTCTTTTCTTTTAATTTTAATGAGTGGCCACGTGTTTTATTAAACTCCCTTCCACTGAAAAGTTTCCTCTCTATTGTGGGTTCACCAGTCCGGTATTTGTATATTGAAATCATATCCCCTCTCAATCGTCTCTTCTCCAGAGAGAATAAGTTCAGTGCTCCCAACCTTTCCTCATAACTAATATCCTCCAGACCCTTTATTAGCTTTGTTGCCCTTCTTTGTACTCGCTCCATTTCCAGTACATCCTTTCTGATCACTGGTGCCCAGAACTGCACAGCATACTCCAGGTGCGGCCGGACCAGAGTCTTGTAGAGCGGGAGAATTATTGTTTTATCTCTGGAGTTGATCTCCTTTTTAATGCCAATATTCTGTTTGCTTTGTTAGCTGCAGCTTGTCATTGCATACCATTGCTGAGCCTATCATCTACTAGGACCCCCAGGTCCTTTTCCATCCTAGATCCCCCCCAGAGGTTCCCCCCCCCCCAGTCTATAGATTGCATTCAGATTTTTGCCACCCAAATGCATTATTTTAGATTTTTCCACTTTAACCCTTATTTGCCATGTAGTTGCCCACCACATTAATTTGTTCAGACCTTTTTGCAAGGTTTCCACATCCTGCGGAGAAGTTATTGCCCTGCTCTGGGCAAGGCCTCGCTTCGCTCAGCTCTTTTATATTCTAACTCTATGTCCACTTGGATGGTGGGGCTTGAACCTGGATTCACGGCATAGGCGCCATTCATCTTCGGAAACCTTCGGCGTCTCCTTGTCCTCCATAGTGCGCAAGCGCAGTACAGGGCGGACACTATCCGACAGGGGACATAATTTGACACATCACCGGCAGCACTCATGCAGCCCCAGACCATGACACTCCCTCCACCATGCCTGACTGTAGACAAGACACACTTGTCTTTGTCCTCCTCACCTGGTTGCCCCCACACACGCTTGACACCATCTGACACCAAATACGTTTATCTTGGTCTCATCAGACCACAGGACGTGGTTCCAGTAATCCATGTCCTTAGTCTGCTTGTCTTCAGCAAACTGTTTGTGGTCTTTCTTGTGCATCATCTTTAGAAGAGGCTTCCTTCTGGGACGACAGCCATGCAGACCAATTTGATGCAGTGTGCGGCGTATGGTCTGAGCACTGACAGGCTGACCCCCCACCCCTACAACCTCTGCAGCAATGCTGGCAGCACTAATACGTCTATTTCCCAAAGACAACCTCTGGATATGACGCTGAGCACGTGACCTCAACTTCTTTGGTCGATCATGGCAAGGCCTATTCTGAGAGGAACCTGTCCTGTTATACCGCTGTATGGTCTTGGCCACCGTGTTGCAGCTCAGTTTCAGGGTCTTGGCAATCTTCTTATAGCCTCGGCCATCTTTATGTAGAGCAACATTTTTTTTTTTCGGATCCTCAGAGAGTTCTTTGCCATGAGGTGCCATGTTGAACTTCCAGTGACCAGTATGAGAGAGTGAGAGCGATAACACCAAATTTAACACACCTGCTTGTAACACTAACGAGTCACATGACACCGGAGAGGGAAAATGGCTAATTGGGCCAAATTTTGACATTTTCACTTAGGGGTGTACTGACTTTTGTTGCCAGCGGTTTAGACATTAATGGCTGTGTGTCGAGTTATTTTGAGGGGACGGCAAATTTACACTGTTATACAAGCTGTACACTCACTACTTTACATTGTAGACAAGTGTCATTTCTTCAGTGTTGTCACATGAAAAGATAGAAGAAAAGATTTACAAAAATGTGAGGGGTGTACTTACTTTTGTGAGATACTGTATATATACTGTATATATTCACAGTATCATTTAAAAAAAAAAAAAAAAAAATTTATTTTTTTTACGATTTTATTTTTCTAACACACTGTGACTAGAGCAATATAATGTTACCATAGTAACACTGTACTGCTCTGGGGAAGTTATTTTTTTTATTTTTATTTTTTTCCTACACATTATGATTGCTTATACCAATACATTTCATTGGTATGAACAACAATTTTTCCTGTATGAAACAAATTCATTCAGTGTCTTTTATTGTGATTAGTTGTGATTGGCCCTGTCTGTACCATGTGATCACTGTGACCAATCACAGCTAGCAAATCCCATTGTACACAATGGAAGGCATGTTGACACTGGCAGCGGGCCGGTACAGTGATCAGTCATGGCTAGTAGACATGTGCGAGTAGTTTTGTACAAATCGAAAATTAGTATGAATTTTTCCATATTCGTACATGCGTACGAATCCGAATTTCGAATTTTTACGAATACGAATTCTGTACGAAATACGAAATTTCATTTACGAATTTCGGATCCAAATTATCCGAATCCAAACTACCAAATTATGAATTTCAACTAATATGGAAGAAATTATAGCGGATTCGAATGAATTCGAGATTCAGTATAACGAATATCGACACTCTACGAATAATAACGAATTATCCGAAAATGTATTAACGTTACATAACACAAGTCTATTGTCTATTGTTCACCAATCACTCAGAGGAAGTTACCTCGTACTTCCTCTGAGTGATTGGTGAACAATAGACATTTATAGACTTGTGTTATGTAACGTTAATACGTTTTCGGATAATTCATTATTATTCGTAGAGTGTCGATATACGTAACGATTCGTAACGATATTAACGATTTGTACCGATTCGTACGAAATTCGTATTTCGTACGAATCCGAATTAAATTTCATACACGAATTACGATTTTTTTTTTATACGGAACGGAACGAAACGAAACAAATTTTTTGACGGCTCCCATGTCTAACATGGGAGATCACGCCACTGCGCGGCCCAGATCAGTGTTCCCGCCCAACTGGCATTTTACTATACACCAGATGGGAAGGTGTTAAAAGCCTTTACAGGTTATCACTTTAGAGTTAACCATGAACTATTGGCCTAGAATGATTGCTTTCACTCCTACGTTTGCAACTATACCCCTCAAACCCCCTCTTAGATAAGTGTCATCTGAACAACTGTCCTCTAGACATGTGCAATTTGTTTTGTTTTTTTTCGTTGTTCGTTAAAATTCGTTATATTCGTTCATTCGTTATCTTACGAATGAACGAACGATTCGCTAAAAATTTTAACGAATAACGAATGTTCGAATCGAACGAATCCGAAAAACAACGAAAATCCGAAATAACCAAATTAGAAACAACGAAACTACGAAAGAAGAAAATCCGAAAAACGAAAACAGGAACAACGAAAATCAAAATGAACGAAAAAATTCGTACATTCGTTACTTTTTTTTTTGTTGAATTGGTAATTTTCCGTGTCTCTTACAATGGCGCTGCTTAACGTGCCTCGAATGGATTGAATGAAAAAATTCGTACATTCGTAACTTTTTTTTTTTTCTTTTGCGATTCGTAATTTTCCGTGTCTCTTACAATGGCGCTGCTTAAAGTGCTTCGAATGGATTGAACGAAAAAATTCGTACATTCGTAACTTTTTTTTTTTTCGATTCGTAATTTTCCGTGTCTCTTACAATGTAATAATAGCATACACATTACATAAAATTATGAATTATGCTCCGATTACGAATCTACGAAAACAATGTTACGAAAGTACGAATAAATCAATCTAACGAAAGTACGAATGTAACTAAATCTACGAAAATACGAATGCGTCCGAATTTCGAATAAACGAAAATTAAACTAACGGAAAAAAAAATCAACGAAAAAATAACTCTTACGAAAATACGAATCGTTACGAATACGAACACCGACGACTTACGAATTTACGAATCGTTACGAATCAACGGAAACGAAAGAAACGAAGCGAAAATAAACACATTTTTCTATTGTGCACATGTCTAGTGTCCTCATCAGAGGCCCTTCCATTGTGGGCACTCGGGCGCCATCCCCCTATCCATGCCCCGCCGACCTGCCAAGAGACTCTAAGGCCCCTTTCACACTGGGGCGGGGAGCCGTGGTGACGGTAAAGCAGCGCTATATTTAGCGCTGCTTTACCGTCGTTTTAACCGCGGTATTCGGCCGCTCGCGGTCCGGTTTTACCCCCCGCGAGCGGCCGAAAAAAGGGTTAAAGACCCCCGCAGAGCGCCGCCGTAGCGCTTTGCGGCGGTATTGCCGCGGTTTTACTGCGGTTTCCCATTCAAATCAATGGGAAGGAGCGGTATAGGAGTGGTGAATACACGGCTCCTATACCGCTCCAAAGATGCTGCTAGCAGGACTTTTTTTGCCATCCCGCTAGCGCACCGCTCCAGTGTGAAAGCCCGCCGGCTTTCACACTGGAGTTAAAGGGGCCGGATTTTTTCAGGCGGCGTACAGGCGCTATTTTTAGCGCTGTACCGCCTGAAAAACAGCCCAGTGTAAAAGGGGCCTAATAGACTTCAAAATAGGGTGGGTTCGGGACGCAGAGCATTGCGTCTGGAGCCCACCCAGTTGTGTAGCAACAGTGAATAAATATTCGCTGTTGCAACACTGATCCTCCTCCCGGCCAATCGGGAATCGGGTCTGATATCAGTCACCCGATTGGCTGAAAGAACAGGTGATCCTATTGGATGCCTAGGAGGAGGGGAGGAGACGCACAAAGCGAGGAGGAGAAGAGCCGCTGGCCAATGCCTAGATTTCAGATCCCTGCCACTGTCTGTTGCCCTGATCCCTGCCGCTCCTCGGATTGCCCGACCCCCCCCTGCTGCTCCTCGGATGCCCTCCGTTGCCCGATCCCCGCTGCCCAGATGGTGTAAGTGCCGGTGGACCGAACGGCAGACAGTGGACTATGTGGAACTTTTCTTTTTCCTCATATGATTGTTCTGGCTGAATCCTTTTGTGAACCCTGATGAGAAAGAGACACAAGGAAGCAGAGTTCTGTGACGATCAAGCAACGCCTATTTATCTTTGAATTGTGGTGAGTTTGAACCCCCAGAGGGGGATGAGTGATCTGGTGGAAGGGTGCACAACCAACAGACAATGGCGACCCTAGAGGGGGGCCAGAGGGGGCCCTGACCCCCCCAACATTATGCTGTGCCCCATATATATAATTGCATTTTATAGTTTCCCCCCTACTTTTGTCCCTGTCCCCCCATGTGCCCCCCCTAAATATGAAAGCTGGAGACGCCACTGCCAACAGACAAATATTGATATAACCATCTGTGTTTGGACTCTCTCCTTTCAAATCACCATCTGATATTGCTGCCAAGTGTTGATTGTCAAGTCGTTTGTTTTAAATCTGAGAAGTTTTTTTTTTTTTTTTATATAACACACTGGATATTATTACTATTATTATTTTTAGCCTGATCATTTTAATTTGACAGGAGCACCGCTAATGATGAATGACATCTAAAGACTTTGAGATCTAGAAGTTGTATTTATCATAAAAGAGGATATTGTGATTTTTGTAGGGCAACCTATTTTTATATATGTGTTTAGTTTAATTCTTTTTGTATATTTATAATTTCTTCATACCACTGCGCTGAGATAAGAAGATAGTTGCATTACATTCGTAGCGCCTGTTGTTTTTTTCTCCTTCTTTTACAATATTATGTAACTATATAACAAATCCATCCACCACCAAACCCTTTTTTGTTTCCTTGGTTGACAAACAGATAAAAAAAAAAAAATGTATACCGTATATACTCGAGTATAACGCCGCGTACACACGGTCGGAATTTCCGATGGAAACAGTCCGATGGGAGCTTTTCAGCGGATTTTCCGAACGTGTGTATGCCCATCGGTCTTTTCCTGTCGGAATTTCCAACGGACTTTGGATTGAGAACCTGTTCTCAATTTTTCCGACGGAAAACCTTTCTATCGGATTTTCCGATCGTGTGTATGCAATTACGACACGTAGAATTCCGACGCATGCTCGGAAACAATTCGACGCATGCTCGGAAGCATTAAACTTCCCTTTTATATCGCTGTCGAACATTTTTTTATGCCGCGGTGTTACAGACCGTCGGAATTTGGTGTGACCGTGTATAGGCAAGACAGTTTGAGCGAAATTCCGTCGGAATTCCGAAGGAAAAACCATCAGAGCTTTTTCCGACGAGAATTCCGACCGTGTGTACGCGGCATTAGCCGAGTTTTTCAGCACATTTTTTTTGTGCTGAAAGTGCCCCCCTCGGCTTATACTCGAGTCAATCAGTTTTCTGCCGTCCCCGTATCTCGGGGCCACTTGGTGCTAGGAACTCCAAATTTGGTGTGCAAACCCAGTGGAACTAACACTACAACATATACAAATTCGGGGTTCCTAGTACCAAGTGGCCCCGAGATACAAGGCCCCAAATTCAGTCAACTGTGTCCATATGCAGCAATGTCATTTCGGGACCCTTTGAGTCCAGAGACCCCAAATTTTGACTGCAGCTAGGGGGCATCTAGGGACCCTTAATGGGGTGTTTCAGCTAAAAAACTTTTTTTTTAAAAGTCAGCAGCTAAAAAAAAAGTAGCTACTGACTTTTAATAAGTACACTTACCCTCCCATGTCGGTCGTGGAGGCCGAGATGTCCCTCGGCGCTCCGGTCCCAGCGCCGCCATCCTCAGTAAGGGAAACGGGCAGCGAAGACTATGGCTTCAATGCCCGTTTCCTACTGCGCATGCGCGAGTCGTCGCGCAGCCTACTGCGCATGCGCGAGTCGCCGCGCGGCGCTTTGTGAATGGGGAACGCGATGTGTTGTGGGACACATAGTTCCCATAACACACCGCGCCCCATTCACTAGAAGACGGGGCTAGGAGCAGAAGACAGAACAGCTCCGCAGAACAGGAAGAGGCAGATTAAGACGATCTGCCTAGCAACAGCCATTTCTGGTAAGTAAAAAAAAATATTTTTTTTTCATTTTAAATTTTTATTAACATTTTTATCAAGTTTTTTTTTTTCAGGGTGGCCCTCCACTTTAACTACCAAGTTTGAAGTTCGGGGGACCTATGGCTGCAAATGGGCACAGTGAGGCTGCAAATGGGCATTGTTGACCCTCTTTTCCACTTACAGTAGCTGCGCATTTCTCACCCTAGGCTTATACTCGAGTCAATACGTTTTCACAGTTTTTTGTGGTAAAATTAGGTGCCTCGGCTTATATTCGGGTCGGCTTATACTCGAGTATATACTGTAAGTGTAATTTTTTCCCATTCTATCCAAAAAAATCTATACAGTCAAGTAGACGAACGTAGCCTAAAAAACATGGATAACAATTTCAATAAATATATGTGAAATAAAAGTAAGGAATTAATTTACTGAATACTATCATTACACCTATATCTGCGTTTAGTTTAATTTTCGTTCATTCGTTTATTCGAAATTCGGACGCATTCCTATTTATTCGTACATTCGTAACATTGTTTTCGTAGATTCGTAATCGGAGCATAATTCATAATTTTATGTAATGTGTATGCTATTATTACATTTTAAGAGACACGGAAAATTATGAATCGAAAAAAAAAGTTACGAATGTACGATTTTTTTCGTTCAATCCATTCGAAGCACGTTAAGCAGCGCCATTGTAAGAGACACGGAAAATTACGAATCGGAAAAAAAAAAAAAAAAAAAGTTACGAATGTACGATTTTTTTCGTTCAATCCATTCGAAGCACGTTAAGCAGCGCCATTGTAAGAGACACGGAAAATTACGAATTCAACAAAAAAAAAAAAAAAGTTACGAATGTACACTACAGTGCCTTGAAAAAGTATTCATACCCCTTGAAATTTACCACATTTTGTCATGTTACATACAAATAACAGCCAAAAACGTAAATGTATTTTATTGGGATTTTATGTGATAGACCAACACAAAGTGGCACATAATTGTGAAGTGGAAGGAAAATGATAAATGGTTTTCAATTTTTTCTTTTTACAAATAAATATGTGAAAAGTGTGGGGTGGGGGGGGGGGCATTTGTATTCAGCCCCCTTTACTCTGATACCCCTAACTAAAATCTAGTGGAACCAATTGCCTTCAGAAGTCACCTAATTAGTAAATAGAGTCCACCTGTGTGTAATTTAATCTCAGTATAAATACAGCTGTTCTGTGAAGCCCTCAGAGGTTTGTTAGAGAACCTTAGTGAACAAACAGCATCATGAAGGCCAAGGAACACACCAGACAGGTCAGGGATAAAGTTGTGGAGAAGTATAAAGCAGGGTTAGGTTATAATAATATCTCCCAAGCTTTGAACATCTCACGGAGCTCTGTTCAATCCATCATCGGAAAATGGAAAGAGTATGGCACAACTGCAAACCTACCAAGACATGGCCGTCCACCTAAACTGACCGGCCGGGCAAGGAGAGCATTCATCAGAGAAGAGCCAAGAGGTCCATGGTAACTCTGGAGGAGCTGCAGAGATCCACAGCTCAGGTGGGAGAATCTGTCCACAGGACAACTATTAGTCGTGTTCTCCACAAATCTGCCCTTTATGGAGGAGTGACAAGAAGAAAGAAAGTCATAAGAAGTCCTGTTTGCAGTTTGTGAGAAGCCATGTGGGGGAGGGGAGCAAACATGTGGAAGAAGGTGATCTGGTCAGATGAGACCAAAATTCAACTTTTTGCCTGAAAGCAAAACACTATGTGTGGGGGAAACTAACACTGCACATCACCCTGAACACACCATCCCCACTGTGAAACATGGTGGTGGCAGCATCATGTGGTGGGGATGGTTTTCTTCAGCAGGGACAGGGAAGCTGGTCAGAGTTGATGGGAAGATGGATGGAGCCAAATACAGGACAATCTTAGAAGAAAACCTGTTAGAGTCTGCAAAAGACTTGAGACTGGGGGGTAGGGTCACCTTCCAGCAGGACAACGACCCGAAACATACAGCCAGAGCTACAATGGAATGGTTTAGATCAAAGCATATTCATGTGTTAGAATGTCACAGTCACAGTCCAGACCTAAATCCCATTGAGAATCTGTGGCAAGACTTGAAAATTGCTGTTCACAGACGCTCTCCATCCAATCTGACAGAGCTTGAGATATTTTGCAAAGAAGAAGAATGGGCAAAATGTCCTCTCTAGATGTGCAAAGCTGGTAGAGACATCCCCAAAAAGACTTGCAGCTGTAATTGCAGAGAAAGGGGGTTCTACAAAGTATTGACTCAGGGGGGGCGCTATACAAATGCCCCCCCCCACACCCCCACACTTTTCACATATTTATTTGTAAATAAAAAAATTTGAAAACCAATTTATCATTTTCCTTCCACTTCACAATTATGTGCCACTTTGTGTTGGTCTATCACATAAAATCCCAATAAAATACATTTACGTTGTTTGGTTGTAACATGACAAAATGTGGAAAATTTCAAGGGGTATGAATACTTTTTCAAGGCACTGTAAAATACAAAACCTCCCATGCCCCAAGAAAAAAAAATGATACCCGTACAATAAATGGGATTACAAAACATTGTATATAAAATGTGATAATGTAATAATAATAAAAATATAATAATAATATCTAATAATAATAATATATAATATAAATAATAATAATAATAATAATAATATATAATATAATAATAATAAAAAAATGTAATAATGTAATAATGATAAAATATAATAATAATATCTAATAATAAATAATAATAATAATAATAATAATAATAATAATAATAATAATATCTAATAATGATAAAATGTAATAATAATAATAATAATATCTAATAATATAATAATAATAGTATAAGCCACTGCATTAGAGTCTGCAAAAGACTTGAGACTGGGGCGGAGGTTCACCTTCCAGCAGGACAACAGCCCTAAACATACAGCCAGAGCTACAATGGCCCTCCACTGCTCACTGCGCACAATCACTCCTCCACTGCGCTCCACTAGGAAGGGACCACTCTTTAGCAGCCGTAATTCAACACATGGATTTGGGCAACACATATTCAGAACCTAGTGGACTAGTGTTAAGGGCGTCTGGGTCACTCAGCTTTTGTTTCCCCTGGCCCGCCCTCTGATAATTGTTGTTGGGGGGATGGTCGGAAACCTGCCTCAACCCCCGGATGAGACAGTTGTATCTTAGACCATAACAGATCCCATTGCTGGAAGCTCTGCCCAATTTTTGGGCTATTTTTAAAAACATGTGTAGCGCTGACATCCTTGCATATTGATGTGTGTTTGCATACTTTAATACAAAGTCTATGGACATTGCTATGGTTCAGTATTTGGAGCCATCTAGTGACCAAATACTGGTAATGCACCCATATGATTATTACATCAGAACAAACACAAAAGACTAATACGGGAAGTGACTGTTTTTTTGATGAAAAGGTTGACCTTGTTAGCCAAAAGGCTTGGTGACCTACCCATGAACACTCTCTTTAACAGCGCATGCTGGGTAGAGCATAAAAGGAGCCTGAGCGGCCATTTTAGGTCTCTTGGGATCGCGTGGCCTGCCTGTGAGGATCTGTGCGGAGGCTTCCCAGATACAGCAGCTCACAGCCATTGCGGAGCGCAACTCCGCTTGTTTGTACAAGTGACCTGACGGTGCCTGAGAGACAGTGACCGAATTGAAGACCCAGAGACACTCATCGGAGGATCGGGTTCATCCAGCGGAGCGGAACGGAGCTACTGGCCCAGCTGACGGAGAAGCCATCTACAGTCACCGGACCAAAGTTACTACACAGAGCTCCGATCCAGTTGGTGAGCGGGTCATGGCCCACAGTTTGTTAACTTTCACACGCAGTTAGACTCACATACAGGCCTCACTGGAATTTGTAGTTCCATGGAGGAGGAACAGAGCAACTGACACTGAGCAGGCTTGAGGCCTATCTACTCTGATGCCTCAAGCATTGTAAATTAGTTATTGAAGCTACACCAGGAGCCCTTTCACCTCAACTTAACTCATCATAAACTGTGGATTAAAAATTACAAGGAGTTACTTTAGCTAGCGAAGAAAAGAAGATCACGGACTAAGTATTTTAGGTGAGATCTCACGCATAGCCTTTAAAGTAGGGGGAGCTCCCAGGTATAAATGTAAATATATATTGTTTTAAATTATTCATATTGAAATTCATTGTGCTGTTGTTCTATGTTGGGATGACAGCACAATTACTGTAATCACCTTTCTGAATATTCTACAGTAAAATATATTTCTGGTTAAGCATTCAGTTGTGTGGCGTACTATTTTTCCCCACCAGTTGGAGCCAGTGGATACTGAAGTTACAATACAGGTACTTTGCATTGTCTTATATTGTATTGTATTGCACGTACGATGGGACTAGAAAAAGGAAGTTCAATAGCCAGTAGCCAATAGCTGCCCTTGCGTCGTTGTTGGTCCGTCAGACCTGCATATAGACGAGCAGGTTTCTCAATAGGAACTGGAAACATTTGAAACATGTCCGTCAGAATTTTAGAAAGAAAAAGTCAGATGAAGCCCACACACAATCGGAATGTCTGGCAGAATTATTCCGTCTGACCTTTTCTGACGTAAAGCCCAGTCATGTGTACAGGGCATTAGTTAGCAATGCAGCAGCCCCCTTAGTTGGTAATGCAGCAGCAGTGGTTCGAAAAGGTGCAACTCCTGGCAGTTATGGATAATGACAGTACCACCTTGGATCCTCTCAGTAGCTTGGCATTCAGCTTAACAGCCCATCCTTCGAACTCCAATTTGGCCCTATTCACCTCTTCAGTTGGTGAACCTCTATTCAACTGCCTGGCTTCTTCCTGGGCTTTTTGTTTTATCTCTCCACTTTTTACTGGTCCTTATGGGCAGTTGCAGCCCGTGCATTGTGGGCGCATGGGCGCCGCCCCCCGTGCCACCCTCCCTATTCATGTGCCGGCCCCTTTCAGGATGCCAGACACATGAATTCTTATGGCGGGGATAGGGGAGGGTGCATTTTGAAGCACGTGATTAGAGCCAGAGGCTCTAATAGGCTTCAAAATAGGGTGGGCTCGGGGCGCAGAGCACTGCATCCCGATCCCACCCTGTTGTGTGACGGTAGCGAATTAATTTTCACTATGTTCACACTAATGTTCCTCCCCACAAATCAGGAGGCAGGTCAGTGAGACCTGTCTCCCGATTGGCCAAAGCGTCAGGCAATCCTATTGGATGCCTAGCTTTGGAGGAACAGGAAGAAAACACATGGCTACGGGAGTAGCAGACACCAGAGCCGCTGCCCGCATCCCATTCCGTGGGAGGAGGAGAGGACAACGCAGCACGCCAGCCCTAGATCGTGTAGGTGATGCAGCTCCATTCTCCTAGGGGGGATTGATGTCAGTGTCACACCGTGGTCCGCGAGCGGGGGGGTGGCTGGTGTGTGTCACGTCGCAGTCTCCTTGGAAAGGGGGGGGATGCTGCTCTCAGTGCCACCCCCCCCAAAAGAAAAATCCACCAGCCCCCACTGCTTATGGGCCTTGTAGTTGTGACCATAGCTCCCAACTTTCCCTGATTTGGAACAAAGTCCCTCTGTCCCTCTTTCCTCCTCATTTGTCCCGCCTTTTGGTCTGATCTATATAGTATAATGTATATAAAATGCACTTTTTATCTTTCATAAAAGTGTTTCCCAGTGCTAAACCTTTCATCCAATTTCTAATTTGCATTTGTAAATTTCAAAAGCCAATATAAAGGGATTTGTATTGTTAAACAAAAAGCACTTGTGGGTTTAACTAATCCATTTTTTTGTATAATTCTCCTTTAAGGGGGTGTGTCAGTGGGTGTGCCCTATGCCTACATAAATTTGCTAATCGGTGTCCCTCATTCTCATCTCAAAAAGTTGGGAGGTATGGTTGTGACCCCGGCTTAACTGTATGAAGGGTCCTTGTTCAAGACTACATTTCCCAGCATGCTCTGGCCACCTGTATTAGAGCTATTGCCAAACAAAACAGCAAACACTGCCATCCTGTGGACGAACAGAGTTCTGCATTTCCAGTAACAATTCCCAGTATTACATTTCAACAGAAAAAAAAAAAAAACCCGCCCAGGTACTGTTCTTCCTCAACTTGTTTCATAGCAATGGGATCAATTGTAGGGATCCAATTGGGGTGCAACGCGTTTCAAAGGAGTGGTACCCAGGCTGGGACCTGCTGTCTGTGGCTGAATAAAGTTTTATTTAAAAGTGATATCATCAGTGTTTTGCCTTTGATTCATTGCGGTCATGGTACTAGGAGCGAGGATGGGCTCTTTAGCCGGCACCCAGCACTTCTGTGAAGGACAAGGGATATAGCGCCTGGAGAGGTGCCATTCTCTTCGAATTGTCAAACATAAAAATTTGACTATTCAGCAACTGGAATGTGCATGGCTAACGCCAGAAGAAAGCAGGCGATTTGGATAGGCTCTCTCACTATCCAATCAGCAGCTTGGGAGTGGCTCAGCAACCAAGCTGTATAGCTTGGCTGCAATGAAGTAAAGTGTGGCCACTGAATTGGTTGAGCTGTCTGGCAGGGTTGGCCGGATCATAGCACTAACTTAACAGAACTACAAATCATTGGTCTGGTTAAGCAATTTAAGCATCTCAAGAGCGCATTTTGCCTTGAGTTCAGCTTTTCAATGCATAGCATTAAGTATAGTTCACATAATTGTTAAGTGGATTACTCCACCAAAAAAAGAAATCCTCACGCAGAAAAACAAAATCCTTCAGCGTGGTATCAGTCTGCAAGAGCGCCTGGTATTTATTCCACATATTCAGCGGAGAAGAAAATATGTTTATGCTAATGCCGTTCTTTCCTACAATATATCTGTTCATTTGTAATGTGCATATTAAGGATGTCATTGTGAAGGTCATTACACTCCTCATGAGCTGAACATTCTAAATCAGCCATGAATAGCAGTGCCGTTAGTTTTACAAATATAGTCTTTGTAAGACGGAGGGAGCCTGGCCATTATCGCAAATAGAAAGGATTTTAAAAAGGCAACGGGTATTAAAGATGTTAAAACTCAACGTGTCATTAAACACAACCGAGGATTCAGCACCTGCTACTAACTGTACAGACCTGCATGTGTCACGACGATTAGGCCAGCCTGCATAGCTGGATTCCGGCTCAAGCATGCACATTGTTCTCAGTCACACATCTGTATGCACGTCCAGTGGGTTGCATGTTGTGGCATGTGCATGGGTGTACATGCACGCTCATTGGTCGTTTTGGGTATCAAGCAGGCAATATGAGGCTGGGACCTGCAAGACCCAAGTTGAAGTAATTGGTACAATAAATATTATTCGAGGGTGATTACGGAATTTCCTCTATCTATTGCACCTATGTATTACCTTGTCTAATCCTCTAGTTAGCTAGTCTATTGAAACTCTGATCACATGTTACTGTTGATATCACAATAATACAAGGTTAGCTATGAAACCAAGCACACGGCTTAATAAAACAACGTCTTATTTATTCCCCAAGAACATAGGAAAGCACTAACAAAAAATACTAAAGAAAGATATTACAAACTTATACCAATAGAACACATAATACAAGCATATCAAAGATACTTATCACAAGGCTCTCTGCGAGGCTTTGTATCATCGGGCTAGGCTCAGATAGCCATGCACTCTGAGAGCCACCAGGCTTGAGCCAACAGCGAAAAGGGACGAATTCCTTCCTGTGTGCCCGCTTTTATACTTTAATCATACACCATCCAGACCCAATCCCATTGCCATCCCATCTAGACTTTTGAGGAATCACAGTACTTATAGGGATTATATATTACTGTCCGGCATGCTGTATTGGTCTCTAGGGGAAGCATTGTCCATGTATCATGTCTCTGTATCCTAGGTCAATCTTCAATCTTAGCTGGCCCTTTGATTTTCTGTATCAGGACATTGATCAATAATCTTGTCAGCTATGGTCCTTTTGAAGCTCGCTTATCATACCAGTCGGCTCAGAGCCAAGCCCTTTTCACAAGCCTTGCTAGCTTTCGGATGCAGATTCTGCTATGCTACAAGCTCTGATGTGTAACTGGTTACATTCCAACTTGGGGCAATCTTCCTGTATCAACCAGGGAATGAAATACCATAAATATGACATTACCAGAACATTACCATTTTGCCTTCCAACACAAGTTCTGAGAGATCTTCAGCTGTATGTCTGTCAACAGTGATCCTGCATCCAGTCCTAAGTGCTTTCGTGACCCAAACTTGTTCCTTGACTCATCTGTGGTACACCTCTGTCTGTTCATCTGCTGACACCGATTTGTTCTCCAACTATGATTCTTGCCTGCTGCTCTACTAATTTATTGCCCACATGTTGATGACCCAGCCTGTTAGTGGTGCAACGGATCGTCACCGATCTATGATCGGCACACCATGCGCTCCGCAGAGCGCTCCACTGCCTCGGCCTTAGGAAAGGCCATGGCTTCGGCCTAGCTCCGGAGTGGCGGCCATCTTGGTACACCCAGCAGTGGCGGTGAGCTGCTTGCTGGCATCATCAAACCCCTGCCTGGCTTCCATTCTGGTAAGTTAAGACTAAACACTAGTCTTCCTATACTGTATACAGTGGGGAGATGTCTGTGGATATTAGAGTGGGGAAGATGTCTGTGGATATTAGAGTGGGGGAGATGTCTGTGGATATTCCAGTGAGTGCGGGAGATGTCTATTACAGTGGGGGAGATGTCCATTACAGTGGGGGCGATGACGTGGATATTACAGTGGGGGAGATGTCTGTGGATATTAGAGTGGGGGAGATGTCTGTGGATATTCCAGTGAGTGCGGGAGATGTCTATTACAGTGGGGGAGATGTCCATTACAGTGGGGGCGATGACGTGGATATTACAGTGGGGGAGATTGTGGATATTACAGTGGGGACTCTGAGATTGTGGATATTACAGTGGGGAGATTGTGGATATTACAGCGGGGAGTGTTAATAAACAAAAAGACAAAACTAATGTTTATTTGTCTTGTCTTTTTTTTTTTTTGCTGATCAGAAAAATTATCCGATCCGTGACTCTGATCCAAGGAACGATCCAAACCGTGAGTTTTTTGATCCGTTGTACCCCTTCAGCCTGTCCATGACTACTACCGCATTAGTACTATTTTGTCCAGCTTGAAGGAAGAGGGTATGTTCCTCAAAATGCGTCAGCGGTACTTCGACTCATGTCAGCACTCTGCAAGTTCCATCTGTGGGATTACTTGTTGCTATTTTCAATAAACGCTTCTTCCTGCTGGACATCCATCAGGAGGGGGCATTTACCCAGGGGCATATGGTGTGAGCTGGATTATATGATGATCTAGTCTTGCTGGTGCATTGGCATATATTGGAATACTTGTTACCAGCGCAGCATCATACTATCACCATATCTGTATATGCCCCTTACTATCTCTTTTAATGTATTACCCGTCAGATGGCTCATTTTAGAATGGTGGTTCAGACGGTGTGGAAATGACTACCCATTTGAAATCTCTGGCTTTGTGAGATTACTCACACCATTCATTAGCAATATAGACCCTATCACCTGCATTTCATTCATGCACCCCCATGTCCTCCCTCCAGTGACGTGATGGTCCCCCAAAGGCTATTATCCAGTGGTTTGCCTTGCCCTAAATGCTGTTAAATATGTTTATATATGTGATACCTATATTAACCTAGCTCCAGAAGAAGTGTGTTCATGTTTAAACGTAAAACTAGTTGAGCAAGTCTTCTGAAAAACAGTATCAACATATTTTTTGAACTGGCTTCATTAACCCATGTCTTATTATCATAGGGTTGTACCCATTCAGGTTATTACCGTATTTATTGGCGTACAACACCCACTTTTTCCCCCTGAAAATAAGGGGAAAATCGCGGGTGCGTGTTATACACTGACAGCGTATCCCGGAGGGGAAGGAGGGGGACGAGTGCTGCCAGAAATCACCGAGCCATCATCTCCACAAGGCTCAGCGCTCGGCGCGGCTCGGCACTTGGCTCGGCTCAGCGCTCGTCTCAGCGTTCAGCTCGGCATTCAACTCGGCATTCGGCTCGGCGCTCAGCGCTCAGTTCGCACCAAAATGACATCAATATACGAGGCAGTGGAAACTGGTGGCTTCTTGCTGGATGGTGGAGCGGCTGAGAGGCAAGCCATACCTAGATGATTGCAACACATTGGGGTCAATTCAGAGCATAACATCACCAGCAAATAAATTGATGACATGGGAGAAGTAAATGAAAGGCTGCAGATAGCACAGGTCCTCTACAATTAAAGCGGAGCTGCACCCGCACAAAAAATATTAAAAGTCAGCAGCTACAAATAGTGCAGCTTCTGACTTTTAATATGGACACTTACCTGTTCCTGGTTCCAGCGGTGTAGGCAGAATGTGATGAGAGACCGCTCGTCTCTCGCTGCCCCGCCGTCAGGGAATCAGGAAGTGAAGACGCAACGTCTTCACTGCCGGTCCCTACTGCGCATGCGTGAGTCGCGCTGCGCACCCCTATTGGTCCCCGCTGTGTCCTGGGAACTGTGTTTCCCAAGACACAACGGGGCAGCTCCGGATAGGGGCGGGGCAGCTCCGGATAGGGGCGGGGCAGCTATCCGGAAGTGGGTGCAGATACCTGTATTATACAGGTATCTGCACCCCCCTCCCCCCTGAAAGGTGCCAATTGTGGCACCGGAGGGGGGAGGAATCCGATAAGCGGAAGTTCCACTTTAGGGTGGAACTCTGCTTTAAGCCCTGAAAAGGACAAAACACGTCAGTGGAGTTCTCTACAAGTGGACAGCAAGAGCTGAAGCCATCTTATACCCATTTCTTTCACATTTATGCAACTGGGAGCCAGTGTCTCTGTGCAGATGGCCACCATTTTGTTGAAGTCTACTAGAACCTGCACTTGAGTGGTACTTTTTTATTATTTTGAGCCCAGTTAAATGGACACCAGGGCTGCACAGGAAGGTGTTAATCATTATGGTGTCCACAGTGCCTTTGTATTGGACTGCCTCTTGATACACATGCAACCTCCCTCCATGAATGCCATAAGGGCATAGCTCAGAATATGGGTGTAACAGACTCACACAGGACAGAGGCTTTTGGGGGGGGACTAAGGCTAGCCTCTTGCCTACTGACTATGGGCCCTGGCATTTGAAGGAGCTACAAGCATTTAGGAAGATTTCCTGTAATGATAAAGGACATTATTACATTTGACCATCAAGGAAGCCATGATGGTCTCTGCCAACTGGAAATTCAGTAAACAGATGTACAGTATGTGAAAAGAAAGCAAGTTAATGAGATCTGGAAAGCTCCAGGTCATCTGTTGCCTAGTAGTCTGAGGAGGAGAGAGATCACTGTTTATTATGTGTTTATTGTGCTAATTAACTCACCTAACGTTTCTGTCTGCTAGCAAACTATTGTGGGATGGCATGTGTAATGTACTTTGTTGTGACCCTGACCCCAGTCTGGCCTGGAATGAGATCTTTGATTAATCACAACATTGTTCAGGTGGCTAGTTGTTTAATCAACTTAATGTTTCTAGCAGTGGCGGCCCCTCATACGGGGTGCAGGGGTGCCTCCCCCCCCAATCTCCATGCGCCTGGCCCCTAATCCCCATGCAGGGCACCGGAGGCATGGATTTCTATGAGGCTCTAATTGAGAATATGTTGGTTGTTGTTCAGCTATGGTATTTATATTCCTGTGTACAGTTTGTATTGTTAGGGTAATATGATCAGGAGGGGACTGTCCTCCTGTAGGGTATAAAGTATGGGTCTGAGTTTCAATAAACAGTCATTCTTTTGGATTTTATTTTACATCTTGTCTATGTATGATGTTTGGGGTAAAAAGGACTGGTATTAGCTCTCAGTCTGCTCGAAACAGTTTGTAGGGCAGGAGGCACTGGCTGGTGGAAGGAAGCATCTAATCATGGTGCCAAGTGGTTCCGTCACAATGGGAATCCAGCAGTTTGCATTATCAAAGGCTTACGAATCCAGCAAAAAGCATACAAGTCACCTTAAGAAGTATGTGGGCAGATCAAGGGTCTGTCAAAATTGGAGACCCTGGAAGTCCGCTGAGTCCCAGTTAAGTGCAAACTTTTCACGTTGACAGGAATGTGCCTTCGTTTTGTCAGTGGAATTTTTACCCATCTAGGCTGTTCTTCACACCTTCTGTATGCCAAATTTTCTTATGTATTAAAAATAACATCACTCCTCTCTTGAATCTGACAGATCCCCATCTGACTCTATTTACTGGTATAAAGTTCCATGTATCTTGCTGCAGCCACATAAAGTTTTATAATGTCATAAAATGAAAAGAAACCATTAACTGTCTGGGAGGCGGAGGAGAGAAAGAGAGAGGAATATCCGACGTCCTACCATAAAACCATTTCCCAATTTACCGCTTCCATTGTGAGGGGGATCAATGGGCCATGACTGCTCCCCGGAAAATTCCTATTTTTATCATTACTAATAATATTATTTAAAAGTAAATGTAAACCCCAAATGAATGACATTACGTTTGCTTTGTGTCTAAGAAATTGTTGACCTTAACAGCACTTTAATGCTGTTAAAATATATCATAACTATGATTTATATTTATTTTTAAGAATTCGTATCACTCTGTATTAAACAATACAGTGAGAATTACTTTAAAATACATGTTTATTTTCATATTTAATTACATTTTTACTACATGTAATTTCTGTCACATAATATGCTATCTATTTTGTATATGTTACTGCTTATTGTTTGCTAATGTTACTGAACTCCCATGTATACACTTACTGACCACTTTATTAGGACCCCCTTGCTAGTACCGGATTGGACCCCTTTTGCCTTCATTCTTCCTGGCATAGATAACAATAAACAAGGTGTTGGAAAAGTTCCTCAGAGATTTTGCTCCATAGTGACATGATAACATTACGCAGTCGCTGCAGATTTGTCGGCTGCACATCCATGATGCCAATCTCCCGTTCCGATTGGATGAGATGTGGTGAGTGTGGAGGCCATTGGATGAGATCTGGTGAGTGTGTAGGCCATTGGAGGACAGTGACCTCATTGTCCAGTGGTGAGATGATTGGAGCTTTGTGACATGGTGCATTATCCTGCTGGAAGGAGCCATCAGAAGATGGGGACACTGTAGTCATAAAGGGATGGACATGGTCAGTAACACTACTCAGGTAGCCCGTGGTGTTTAAACCATGCTCAATTGGTACTAAGGGGGCCAAAGTGTGCCAATAAAATATCCCCCACACCATTACACCACCAGCCGGAACCAGTGATACTAGGCAATTTCTGACCGTACCATCTGAATGTCGCATCTGAAATCCAGACTCATCAGACCAGGCAACGTTTTTCCAATCTTTTATTGTCCAATTTTGGTGATCCTGTGTGAATTGTAGCCTCAGTTTCCTGTTTATAGCTGACAGGAGTGGAACCCAGTGTGGTCTTCTGCTGCTGTAGGCCATCTGCTTCAAGGTTGGATATGTTGTGTGTTCAGAGATGGTATTTTGCATACCTTGGATGTAACGAGTGGTTATTTGAGTTACTGTTGCCTTTCTATCATCTGGAACCAGTCTGCCCATTATCCTCTGACCTCTGACATCAACAAGGTATTTTCCTCCACACAACTGCCGCTCACTGGATATTTTCTCTTTTCCCCACCATTCTCTGTGACGGAAATTTCCCAGGGAAGGTTTCCTATTGGTGACAGTAGTGGACCACACTGGCTCAATGGGTGGTAAAACTTCCATTTGTAGTCTCTATTGGAACGTTACGTGTGCGAGAATCTGTATTTCTACCGCTTCTATATATGACTGCATCCTGCATCACTGGTTGCTAAGAAAGCAGCAGGTGCTTGCACACCACATCCCAGTTGCCAATAAAGCAGCAGGTGCTTGCATCCTGCTATACTGGTTTCTAAGAAAGCAGCAGGTGCTTGCACTTGGGTGTGTCCTGAAGAAGCAATAGTGAAACGCGTTGACGCACAGGGGCACACAGGGGCTCACTACCATCTATTGTTAATAAAATATTTATTTTTATACTCTTTGCCTGAAAAGTCAGAACCAGGGCCTCATTGGCTCTTTACCCCTTTCCTCTCATTGTTCCTGGGTGTAGCTCAGCCCATTTCTTCTAATGCCTGGCCCGTACCCCCAGACATCCATAGGAATGAGCAATATTCATGCCCAGTAGGAGCTGGCATCAAGCAGGAGGCCTTTTAGAAAAAGCTGTGCAGCACCAAACATGAACCCATATTCAAGAACTCGAAGAAGCGGGCGAAAGGTGAGTATTTAAGTAGGTTTTTGTCACTCGGGAGGGGTAAAAAAAGTATTAAAGGACAACTTCACATTGTAGAGACATGGTAGGGGTATAGTAGGGTGAAGGAGTGGTGGGATGAAGGTATAGTGGGATGAAAGAGTGGTGGGGTGAAGGTATAGTGGGATGAAGGAGTGGTGGGATGAAGGTATAGTGGGATGAAGGAGTGGTGGGATGAAGGTATAGTGCAGTGATGGCGAACCTTGGCACCACAGATGTTTTGGAACTACATTTCCCATGATGCTCATGCACTCTGTAGTGTAGTTGAGCATCATGGGAAATGTAGTTCCAAAACATCTGGGGTGCCAAGGTTCGCCATTACTGGTATAGTGGGATGAAGGAGTGGTGGGATGAAGGTATAGTGGGATGAAGGAGTGGTGGGATGAAGGTATAGTGGGATGAAGGAGTGGTGGGATAAAGGTATAGTGGGATGAAGGAGTGGTGGGATGAAGGTATAGTGGGATGAAGGAGTGGTGGGATAAAGGTATAGTGGAATGAAGGAGTGGTGGGAGGAAGGAGTGGTGGGGTGAAGGTATAGTGAGGTGAAGGAGTGGTGGGATGAAGGTATAGTGGGGTGAAGGAGTGGTGGGGTAAAGGTATAGTGGGATGAAGGAGTGGTGGGATGAAGGTATAGTGGGATGAAGGAGTGGTGGGATGAAGGTATAGTGGGATGAAGGAGTGGTGGGATAAAGGTATAGTGGGATGAAGGAGTGGTGGGATGAAGGAGTGGTGGGGTGAAGGTATAGTGGGATGAAGGAGTGGTGGGGTAAAGGTATAGTGGGATGAAGGAGTGGTGGGATGAAGGAGTGGTGGGGTGAAGGTATAGTGGGATGAAGGAGTGGTGGGGTAAAGGTATAGTGGGATGAAGGAGTGGTGGGATGAAGGTATAGTGGGATGAAGGAGTGGTGGGATGAAGGTATAGTGGGGTGAAGAAATGGTGGGGTGAAGGAATGGTGGGATGAAGTTATAGGCCGGTGAAGGAGTGGTGGGGTGAAGGTATAGTGGGATGAAGGAGTGGTGGGATGAAGGTATAGTGGGGTGAAGAAGTGGTGGGATGAAGGTATAGTGGGATGAAGGAGTGGTGGGATGAAGGTATAGTGGGGTGAAGAAGTGGTGGGGTGAAGGAATGGTGGGATAAAGCTATAGGCCGGTGAAGGAGTGGTGGGATGAAGGTATAGTGGGATGAAGGAGTGGTGGGATGAAGCTATAGGCCGGTGAAGGAGTGGTGGGGTGAAGGAGTGGTGGGATAAAGCTATAGGCCGGTGAAGGAGTGGTGGGATGAAGGTATAGTGGGATGAAGGTATAGTGGGATGAAGGAGTGGTGGGATGAAGGTATAGTGGGATGAAGGAGTGGTGGAGTAAAGGTATAGTGGGATGAAGGAGTGGTGGGATGAAGGTATAGTGGGATGAAGGAGTGGTGGGATGAAGGTATAGTGGGGTGAAGAAGTGGTGGGGTGAAGAAGTGGTGGGGTGAAGGAATGGTGGGATGAAGCTATAGGCCGGTGAAGGAGTGGTGGGGTGAAGGTATAGTGGGGTGAAGAAGTGGTGGAGTGAAGGAATGGTGGGATGAAGCTATAGGCCGGTGAAGGAGTGGTGGGGTGAAGGAGTGGTGAGGTAAAGGTATAGTGGGATGAAGGAGTGGTGGGATGAAGGTATAGTGGGATGAAGGAGTGGTGGAGTAAAGGTATAGTGGGATGAAGGAGTGGTGGAGTAAAGGTATAGTGGGATGAAGGAGTGGTGGGGTGAAGAAGTGGTGGGATGAAGGTATAGTGGGGTGAAGAAGTGGTGGGGTGAAGGAATGGTGGGATGAAGCTATAGGCCGGTGAAGGAGTGGTGGGGTGAAGGAGTGGTTGGGCTGGTAGGAGAAAGCACTAAGCCCAGTGGGGAACATAGCAGGAGTCAGTATTTACCTTTACAGGTACCTCTTTTTGAGGGATCCTTAGTTTGGTGACAGGGTCATTGTAGAACAAGGCTGTTCCTTTGCTCAGCAGACATCAGATCTCCGCCATTCCATAGCAATATAACGAGATCTCATCTCGTTCTGCTAAAAATGCCCAAAATAGAAAAATCTTCTCCTCTTGTCAGTCTCTCGGTAATTTGTTGCGGCCGTGACCTCGTGTCCATCTTGTTTCTGGCTCCTCTTAATTGTCCATCGTTAGGGCCGCAGTCAGGCTCCGCTCATTGTGCGGATCTGCGGAATAATTTAGCACGCTCATAAATTTATTATGATAACACATTTATTATTTTATTTTTTTAATTTTTTTTTTTTTTTTTCCTGCTGACTTGCAATCCTTCCACTCAGATCTGATCCCAGCCAAAACCTGAGTTTAACGAGATGATTTATGACGCCGACGTTGGAGCCTCGCCGGGTTACTGAGCATCCGGAGCCATTTTTAGTTTCAGTTTAATCACCTAGAAGTCAGAAAAGCAATTCAGTGATGCATCTCCATTCACCTGCTTGATTTACAAAAAAAAAAAAAAAAGCTTTAAGTCCTGCAAAGTTTTGGAGACGAAAGAACACTTATTTGAGACAACACTTCTACTGGTAATGAACATCAGCTCAGCCATTACACATTATGCTGTTCCTTTTATCATAATTTCAATTTTTTATTTAATTTTGTATGCCTTGTGTAGAAATGCAATGAAATGACTTCAACTGCCTCAAAGTCATCCCTTTCTGGCCAACTGCAACAAAGTTACCCCCTTCTGGCAAATTTCAACAAAGTGATCCCTCTCTGGCCAACTGCATCAAAGTGATCGCTCTATGGCCAATATCATCAAAGTGATCGCTCTATGGCCAACTGCATCAAAGTGATCCCTCTCTGGCCAACTGAGTCAAAGTGATCCCTCTCTGGCTAATATCATCAAAGTGATCCCTCTCTGGCCA
The DNA here is from genome assembly GCA_028564925.1 of Lithobates sylvaticus. Lineage (NCBI taxonomy): Eukaryota > Metazoa > Chordata > Amphibia > Anura > Ranidae > Lithobates > Lithobates sylvaticus. The sequence goes on along the minus strand of CM053033.1, from coordinate 236,925,493 downwards.
ACTGCATCAAAGTGATGCTTCTCTGGCCAACTGAGTCAAAGTGATCCCTCTTTGGCCAACTGCATCAAAGGGATCCCTCTCTGACCAACTGCATCAGAACGATCACTCTCTGGCACTCTGTCCAATATTATCAAAGTGATCCCTCTTTGGCCAGCTGTGTCAAAGTGATCCCTCTCTGGCCAACTGCATCAAAGTGATCCTTCGCTGGCCAACTGCGTCAAAATGACCTCTCTCTGGCCAACTGCATCAAAGCGATCTCTCTCTGGCAACTGCATCAAAGTAATTCCTCTCTGGCCAATATCATCAAAGTGATCCCTCTTTGGCCAACTGCATCAAAGCGATAACTCTCTGGCACTCTGTCCAATATCATCAAAGTGATCCCTCTCTGGCCAACTGCATCAAAGTGATCCTTCACTGGCCAACTGCATCAAAATGATCTCTCTCTGGCCAACTGCATCAAAATGATCCCTCTCTGGCCAACTGCATCAAAGTGATCCCTCTCTGGCCAACTGTGTCAACGCGATCTCTCTCTGGCAACTGCATCATAGTGATCTCTCTCTGGCCAATAGCATTAAGTGATCCCTCTCTGACCAACTGCATCAGAACGATCACTCTCTGGCACTCTGTCCAATATTATCAAAGTGATCCCTCTTTGGCCAGCTGTGTCAAAGTGGTCCCTCTCTGGCCAACTGCATCAAAATGATCCCTCTCTGGACAACTGCATCAAAGTGATCCCTCTCTGGCCAACTGCATCAAAATGATCCCTCTCTGGCCAACTGCGTCAAAGTGATTCCTCTCTGGCCAATATCATCAAAGTGATCTTTGTTTAGCCAATATCATTAAAATGATCATTCCCTGGAAAATTTCATCAAAGTGATCCCTTTCTTGCTAACTGCCTCAAAGTGATCCCTCTCAGGCCAGTCTCTACTCTACCTTGCAGTGTTTTTATGAACAGATCTGATTTCATGCATAGATTAGTGGTGTTGTCCACCCTCTTATATGGTAACTTTCTGACCACTAACAGGTTAAATTAATAACATTGATGATCTGCCTCCCTGGGATCCTGGACTGGCCCAGCAGCAGAAGGACCATTGACTGCCATCACCATACATACATGCGTTTTCTACCTTAGTTGGGTGAGTTGACAATCGTTGTGTGCTCTGTTTACCGTTTACTCATACTACACTTATGCCGCGTACACACGATCGGAATTCTCGTCGGAAAAAACTCTGACGGT
>CM053033.1:236903053-236923772 GCA_028564925.1 Lithobates sylvaticus | reverse complement strand
ATAGATAGATACATAGATAGATAGATGCTATATATACATTCCTCCCAACTGTCCCAAATTTCGTGGGACCGCCCCAGGCATTTCACTGAAATCTGCTTTAATTCTATCTACGTATCTGAATATAGATATATTGTAGATAGATATCAATAGATATGGGAAAGGCTACCATGTATCAGATAGATAGATAGATAGATAGATAGATAGATAGATAGATAGATAGATAGATAGATAGATAGATAGATAGATAGATAGATAGATACTATTTGTACCTGTATATACAGCTCTCTCAGTCATCCGGAAAATTCCTTGGTCTGTCCCAGAGATTTCAGCAAAATCTGCTTCGAAGAGGAAGTAAACCCTGATGGCTTTTACTTCCTCTATTTTCCCCTGCAAAGTAAAAGCATAATAAAAGCATAATGTGCTAGTATGCATCGCATACTAGCACATTTTGTGGCACTTACCTTTAAACGAAGCCCGCAATCTTCCCGCCGGTGGCCGCATCCATCTTCACCCCTCTTCCTTCCCGGGGGACCTTCTGGCTCTGTGACTGGTCAGGGTTGCGTGACGTCACACTCGCGCATGCGCGCAGGAGCTGTCAGTCATGTTGGAACAGGAAGGGGCCGTCCCCAAACTGTTCCTAGAAAGTTGGGAGCACGAAATTGTCCAAAATGTCTTGGTATGCTGACGCCTTAAGAGTTCCCTTCACTGGAACTAAGGGGCCAACCCCAACCCCTGAAAAACAACCCCCCCCCCCCCCACACCATAATCCCCCCCACCCCACACCATAATCCCCCTCCACCCCCCACCCCCCCTCCACCCCACACCATAATCCCCCCCTCCACCCCACACCATAATCCCCCCCCCCCCCCCACCATAATCCCCCTCCACCCCCACACACCCCCCCCCCCCCCCCCCCCCCCCCCCCCCCCACACACCATAATCCCCCTCCACCCCCCACACCATAATCCCCCCCCACCCCACACCATAATCCCCCCTCCACCCCCCCCCACCATAATCCCCCCTCCACCCCACCCACCAAATCCCCCCTCCCCCCCCACAATCCCCCCACCACCCCCCACCATAATCCCCCTCCCCCCCCAACCATAATCCCCCCTCCACCCACACCATCATCCCCCCTCCCCCCCCACACCATAATCCCCCTCCACCCCCACCCATCAACCCCCCACCCCCCACACCATCATCCCCCCTCCACCCCCCAACCCATAATCCCCCCCCACCCCCACACCATAATCCCCCCTCCACCCCCCCCACACCATAATCCCCCTCCACCCCCCCACACCATAATCCCCCTCCACCCCCCACCCCATAATCCCCCCTCCACCCACCACCATAATCCCCCCACCACCCCCCACCACCATAATCCCCCCACCACCCCACAACATAATCCCCCCTCCACCCACACCAAAATCCCCCTCCACCCCCCCACACACCATAATCCCCCCTCCCACACACCCACCCCTCCCCACACACCATAAACCCCCCTCCACCCCCACACCCTAATCCCCCTCCACCCCCACACCATAATCCCCCCCCCCCCCCCACACCATAATCCCCCTCCACCCCCCCACACCATAATCCCCCCTCCACCCCACACCATAATCCCCCCTCCCCCCACACCATAATCCCCCCCTCCACCCCCACACCATAATCCCCCTCCACCCCCCACACCATAATCCCCCTCCACCCCACACCATAATCCCCCTCCACCCCCCCCCCCATAATCCCCCTCCACCCCCCCACACCATAATCCCCCTCCACCCCCCACACCATAATCCCCCCTCCCCCCCACCACCCCCCACACTCCCCCCCACACCATAATCCCCCCTCCACCCACCACACCATAATCCCCCTCCCCCCACACCATAATCCCCCCTCCACCCCCACACCATAATCCCCCTCCACCCCCACACCATAATCCCCCCCACCCCCCACACCATAATCCCCCCTCCACCCCCCAACACCATAATCCCCCCTCCACCCCACACCATAATCCCCCTCCACCCACACCATAATCCCCCTCCACCCCCCCACACCATAATCCCCCTCCACCCCACACCATAATCCCCCCCCTCCACCCCCACACCATAATCCCCCCTCCCCCCCCACACCATAATCCCCCCCCCCACCACCAATCCACCCCACACCATAATCCCCCTCCACACCCCACACATAATCCCCTCCACCCCCCACACCATAATCCCCCCCACCCCCCCACACCATAATCCCCTCCACCCCACACCATAATCCCCCCTCCCACCCCCCACACCATAATCCCCCCCCCCCCCACACCATAATCCCCCTCCCACCCACACCATAATCCCACCCTCCAATCCCCTAATCCCCCCCTTCCCATAATCCCCCCACCACCCCCACACCATAACCCCCCCCCCTCCACCCCACACCATAATCCCCCCTCCACCCCCCACACCATAATCCCCCTCCACCCCCCCCCCCCTGCAACCACACCATAATCCCCCCCTCCACCCCCACACCATAATCCCCCTCCACCCTCCCAAATCCCCCTCCACCCCACACCATAATCCCCCCCTCCACCCCCCACACCATAATCCCCCTCCACCCCCCACACCATAATCCCCCCTCCCCTCCACACCACCCCCCACACCATAATCCCCCCCCACCCACCCCCACACCATAATCCCCCCCCCACCCCCCACCCCACACCATAAACCCCCCACCCACCCCACACCATAAACCCCCTCCACCCCCCACACACCATAATCCCCCTCCACCCCCCCACACCATAATCCCACCCTCCACCCCACACCATAATCCCCCCTCCACCCCCACACCATAATCCCCCCTCCACCCCCCACACCATAATCCCCCTCCACCCCCCCCACACCATAATCCCCCTCCACCCCCCCCACACCATAATCCCACCCTCCACCCCACACCATAATCCCCCTCCACCCCCACACCATAATCCCCCTCCCCCCACACCATAATCCCCCCCCCCACCAAATGATTTGGACCAGTGCACAAAGCAAGGTCCATAAAGACATGGATGAGCGAGTTTGGGGTGGAGGAACATGACTGGCCTGAACAGAGTCCTGACCTCAACCCGATAGAACACCTTTGGGATGAATTAGAGAGGATATTACAAGCCAGGTCTTCTCGTCCAACATCAGTGTCTGACCTCACAAATGCTCTTCTGGAAGAATGGTCAAACATTCCCATAGACACCCTCCTAAACCTTGTGGACGGCCTTCCCAGAAGAGGTGAAGCTGTTATAGCTGCAAAGGGTGGGGCCAACTCAATATTGAACCCTACGGGACTAAGACTGGGATGCCATTAAAGTTCATGTGCGTGTAAAGTCAAGCGTCCCAATACTTTTGACAATACAGAGCAATTGCGAAGCCCCGAATTTTCGCTCTTCACCTTTGAGGGACGTCAGTCAGGAAACGTGAGGCGCTCAGGAAGTCATTATCCCGGAGGAACCTTCGCGCCGCCGCTCTCTCCGCAGACACTTCTCGGATTATTTTTAGTGTTTTCAGCATTATGGTAATGGTATTTTCTGCCGCACTGATTCTCTGTTTGTAGAGCTTTGCAAATGTTTTAATTAGTTGCTTGCTAGACGTTTTGCTGACACGTTTCACCTTGCGGAGCGGCCCGGATTCCAGGTGTACGCCGCTGACATTGATGGAACGCTGCCATTAGATGTATACGAGGTACACAAAGTGTTTAGTACACAATTCCCCCGACTCCTCGGGGGGGGGGGGCGGCTGATCTAAACGGGACCACCATGACGGAATGACGCGCTTCGCCGGTCTACCGCAGCTGGAAGGCGTTTAACCCCTTAACGCCCTGTAGGTGAGCTTTCATGGCCTGGAAGGTGGCACAGCTTCTGTATCAGGTGGCCTCTGTGATTGGCTATCACGGCGGCGGTCACGTGATCAGGAGAACATTCTGCCGGCTCAAGATCAGAAGCCAAACCTGGCTTGGTGGTGGTGATGGGGGGGGACCCGGATTTGGTGATGGTGGGGGGGGGGGGGGGGACCCGGATTTGGTGGTGGTGATGGAGGGGGGACCCGGATTTGGGGGTGGTGATGGAGGGGGGACCCGGATTTGGTGGTGGAGATGGGGGGGGGCCCGGATTTGGTGGTGGTGATGGGGGGGGACCCGGATTTGGTGGTAGTGATGGGGGGGGGCCCGGATTTGGTGGTGGTGATGGGGGGGGACCCGGATTTAGTGGTGGTGATGGGGGGGGACCCGGTTTTGGTGGTGGTGATGGGGGGGACCCAGATTTGGTGGTGGTGATGGGGGGGACCCGGATTTGGTGGTGGTGATGGGGGGGGACCCGGATTTAGTGGTGGTGATGGGGGGGGACCCGGTTTTGGTGGTGGTGATGGGGGGGACCCAGATTTGGTGGTGGTGATGGGGGGGGACCCGGATTTGATGGTGGTGATGGGGGGGGACCCGGATTTGGTGGTGGTGATGGGGGGGGGGGGGACCCGGATTTGGTGGTGGTGATGGGGGGGGGACCCGGATTTGGTGGTGGTGATGGGGGGGGGGGGACCCGGATTTGGTGGTGGTGATGGGGGGGGGGACCCGGATTTGGTGGTGGTGATGGGGGGGGACCCGGATTTGGTGGTGGTGATGGGGGGGGACCCGGATTTGGTGGTGGTGATGGGGGGGGGGACCCGGATTTGGTGGTGGTGATGGGGGGGGACCCGGATTTGGTGGTGGTGATGGGGGGGGGACCCGGATTTGGTGGTGGTGATGGGGGGGGGCCCGGATTTGGTGGTGGTGATGGGGGGGGGACCCGGATTTGGTGGTGGTGATGGGGGGGGGGGGACCCGGATTTGGTGGTGGTGATGGGGGGGGGGGGGGGGACCCGGATTTGGTGGTGGTGATGGGGGGGCGCTCTCAGCACACAACAGTCATTTAATTATAACCTTAATTGATTTCATTTAATATGAAAGACCATCTGAAGACCTTATTTAAAGCGGGATTAACCACTTCAATACCGGGCATTTTCACCCCCGTCCAGCCCAGACCAATTTTCATCTTTTACCGCTGTCACCTTTGAATGACAATTGCGCGGTCATGCTACACTGTACCCAAATGAAATTTGTATCATCTTTTTCCCACAAATAGAGCTTTCTTTTGGTGGTATTTGATCACCTCTGCGGTTTTTATTTTTTGTTAAAAAAATTAAAAAAGATCAAAATTAAAAAAAAATAAATAAATACAAAACCATTTTATATTTTGTTAATAAATTTTGCAAACAGGTTTTTTTTCTCCTTTATTGATGTACACTGATGAGGCTGCACTGATGGGCACTGCTAAGGCGACACTGATGGGTACTAATAGGCAGCACTGGTGGGCACTGAGAGGTGGCACTGGTGGGTGGCACTGATGTGCAGCACTGAAGGGCATTAATAGGTGGCACTGATAGCTGGCACTGATAGGCACTGATAGGTGGCAGTGATAGGCACTGATCGGCACTGGTTCTGTATCAGGTGGCCTCTGTGATTGGCTATCACGGCGGCGGTCACGTGATCAGGAGAACATTTTGCCGGCTCAAGATCAGAAGCCAAACCTGGCTTGGTGGTGGTGATGGGGGGGGGGACCCGGATTTGGTGGTGGTGATGGGGGGGGGGACCCGGATTTGGTGGTGGTGATGGAGGGGGGACCCGGATTTGGTGGTGGAGATGGGGGGGGGGGCCCGGATTTGGTGGTGGTGATGGGGGGGGGACCCGGATTTGGTGGTAGTGATGGGGGGGGGGGGGGGGGGGGGGGGGGGGGGGGGGGCCCGGATTTGGTGGTGGTGATGGGGGGGGACCCGGATTTAGTGGTGGTGATGGGGGGGGACCCGGTTTTGGTGGTGGTGATGGGGGGGACCCAGATTTGGTGGTGGTGATGGGGGGGACCCGGATTTGGTGGTGGTGATGGGGGGGGACCCGGATTTAGTGGTGGTGATGGGGGGGGACCCGGTTTTGGTGGTGGTGATGGGGGGGACCCAGATTTGGTGGTGGTGATGGGGGGGGACCCGGATTTGATGGTGGTGATGGGGGGGGACCCGGATTTGGTGGTGGTGATGGGGGGGGGGACCCGGATTTGGTGGTGGTGATGGGGGGGGGACCCGGATTTGGTGGTGGTGATGGGGGGGGACCCGGATTTGGTGGGGGTGATGGGGGGGGGACCCGGATTTGGTGGTGGTGATGGGGGGGGACCCGGATTTGGTGGTGGTGATGGGGGGGGGGACCCGGATTTGGTGGTGGTGATGGGGGGGGGGGGACCCGGATTTGGTGGTGGTGATGGGGGGGGACCCGGATTTGGTGGTGGTGATGGGGGGGGGACCCGGATTTGGTGGTGGTGATGGGGGGGGGCCCGGATTTGGTGGTGGTGATGGGGGGGGGGGGGGACCCGGATTTGGTGGTGGTGATGGGGGGGGGGACCCGGATTTGGTGGTGGTGATGGGGGGGGGCCCGGATTTGGTGGTGGTGATGGGGGGGGCGCTCTCAGCACACAACAGTCATTTAATTATAACCTTAATTGATTTCATTTAATATGAAAGACCATCTGAAGACCTTATTTAAAGCGGGATTAACCACTTCAATACCGGGCATTTTCACCCCCGTCCAGCCCAGACCAATTTTCATCTTTTACCGCTGTCACCTTTGAATGACAATTGCGCGGTCATGCTACACTGTACCCAAATGAAATTTGTATCATCTTTTTCCCACAAATAGAGCTTTCTTTTGGTGGTATTTGATCACCTCTGCGGTTTTTATTTTTTGTTAAAAAAATTAAAAAAGATCAAAATTAAAAAAAATAAATAAATACAAAACCATTTTATATTTTGTTAATAAATTTTGCAAACAGGTTTTTTTTCTCCTTTATTGATGTACACTGATGAGGCTGCACTGATGGGCACTGCTAAGGCGACACTGATGGGTACTAATAGGCAGCACTGGTGGGCACTGAGAGGTGGCACTGGTGGGTGGCACTGATGTGCAGCACTGAAGGGCATTAATAGGTGGCACTGATAGCTGGCACTGATAGGCACTGATAGGTGGCAGTGATAGGCACTGATCGGCACTGGTAGGTGACACTGATATGCAGCACTGCTAGGTGGCACTGATGAGGCACTGATTGGCACCACTGGTGGGCATTGATAGGCTGCATTGATGGGCACTGATAAGGCAGCACTGATGGGTACTAATAGGCGGCACTGGTGGGCACTGATGAAGTGGCACTGGTGAGCAACTGATAGGTGGCACTGGTGGACACTGAGAGGTGGCACTGATGGGTGGCACTGAAGGGCAGCACTGAAGGGCATTGATAGGTGGCTCTGAAGGGCCCTAATAGGTAGCACTGATAGGTGGGACTGATAGCTGGCACTGATGGGCGGCAGTGATGGGCACTGATCGGCACTGGTAGGTGACACTGATAGAAAGCACTGCTAGGTGGCACTGATGAAGCACCGATTGGCACCACTGGTGGGCATTGATAGGTGACACTGATTGCTGGCGCTGTTATGCACTGGTGGGCACTGATTTGTGGCACTGTGGGCACTGGCAGGTGGTACTGGTTGGCACAGATGAGGCGGCTTCGCCTCTTCCTCTTCGGAACCGATGTCCCTTGCACAGAAACCGGTGATCGGCTTTTTTTTTCTCCTCACGCTGTTAGCATGAGGAGAAAAAAAAAAAACGATTACTGATCTTCTGTTTACATTACGTAATCAGCTGTCATTGGCTGACAGCTGATCACATGGTAAGGGGCCGCGATCGGCCCCTTACTCTGATCTGTGATCACCCGAGTCCCACTGACCCCGTGATCACAGCGTGCACTGCGCGCACCCTGCAGGTGGCGCCCGGGGAGCGTGCAAAGGGGATATCTCGCGGATCTGAAGGGGTTAAACCCTAAACCAAAAATGTCATATATTGCAGTTTGCCAATCAACTCTTTGAGATGGGAATGAGGGACACCTATCAGAAAAAGTATATAAGGACTCTCTCCGAGATTTGACAGTTCGATTGTCAGCAATGGAACCTTTCAAATAGGTGAGACTCTGACATTTGTGATTTCAGGAGCACCTCGCATGAAGGTGCACAGATGTCAGGCAAGTAGACATGTGCAATTCGTTTCGTTTTTTTTTTTTTTTTTCGTTAAAATTCGTTATATTCGTTCATTCGTTCTCGTACGAATGAACGAACGATTCGCTAAAAATTTTAACGAATAACGAATGTTCGAATCGAACGAATCCGAAAAACAACGAAAATCCGAAATAACCAAATTAGAAACTACGAAACTACGAAAGAAGAAAATCCGAAAAACGGAAACAGGAACAACGAAAATCAAAATGAACGAAAAAATTCGTACATTCGTAACTTTTTTTTTTTTTTTGCGATTCGTAATTTTCCGTGTCTCTTACAATGGCGCTGCTTAACGTGCTTCGAATGGATTGAACGAAAAAATTTGTAACTTTTTTTTTTTGTTGAATTGGTAATTTTCCGCGTCTCTTACAATGGCGCTGCTTAACGTGCTTCGAATGGATTGAACGAAAAAATTCGTACATTCGTAACTTTTTTTTTTTTGCGATTTGTAATTTTCCGTGTCCCTTACAATGGCGCTGCTTAACGTGCTTTGAATGGATTGAACGAAAAAATTCGTACATTCGTAACTTTTTTTTTTTTTTTTCGTAATTTTCCGCGTCTCTTACAATGGCGCTGCTTAACGTGCTTCGAATGGATTGAACGAAAAAATTTGTACATTCGTAACTTTTTTTTTTTTTTGTTGAATTGGTCATTTTCCGTGTCTCTTACAATGGCGTTGCTTAACGTGCTTCGAATGGATTGAATGAAAAAATTCGTACATTCGTAACTTTTTTTTTCGATTCGTAATTTTCCGTGTCTCTTACAATGTAATAATAGCATACACATTACATAAAATTATGAATTATGCTCCGATTACGAATCTACGAAAACAATGTTACGAAAGTACGAATAAATCAATCTTCCGAAAGTACGAATGTAACTAAATCTACGAAAATACGAATGCGTCCGAATTTCGAATAAACGAAAATTAAACTAACAGAAAAACGAATCAACGAAAAAAATAACTCTTAGGAAAATACGAATCGTTACGAATACGAATACCGGCGACTTACGAAATTACGAATCGTTACGAATCAACGGAAACGAAAGAAACTAAACGAAAATAAACAAATTTTTCTATTGTGCACATGTCTACAGGCAAGTCGCACGTGAAGTGAAGTAGCGCGATTTCAAAATCGCATTCAGTGTGAACCAGGGCTTAGACACCTGCCCCACACAGCTTACAATCAAATTTCTTTTCTTCTACCCCTTGCCGAGTCTTCTGCCTATTAGGAGTCTGTAGATTCCAGCACAGGTGGGATATGATCCCACCGCAGAGCGATAGTCTGCCGCTCCAGACCGGCCACCGCAGCTCATCAATAATCCCTGACAGGCTCCTCTCTGGCATCCCCAGGACCCAGGCCCATCTTGGCTCATTTCGTTTCGACATAATCATTCCTTAATTATAGCAGAGGTGGTATCATCGCCGGTAATTACCGGGAACATGTCAAGGCTTGCATAATGGAGTGGAGCACTTATGGGAGGGAGGCAGCCAAGATCTCCTCCGACAAAGAGGGGGGGGCGTTGGCTGGGGCTGGCATCGTGTACTCTAGGCTGGGCGCCGAGTGCCAGGAACCTCCTGTGAACATTAAGAATTTACAAAAGAGACAACAATCTGATAACAGGCTTCTTGGTTATTGATGGGTCGAGGTAGCCACACGGACGCTGGCGTTAACCCTACAAAGTCTGGCGTGTGCCATCCAAAGCTGGTTCTACTTCAAGGGTTGGTCCACTCAAAAGGAGATGTTTCAGTTACAAGTATAGTCTGGTGGAATGAAGTACTTGCCGGGTTTTTATACTTCTTCTAAGGCTGCCAGACTCCGAAGATGGATCTCTACACCCCCTAGGATGGTCCCTCTCCATCTTGTAATACTGAGTGTTCCCATTACAAATCTTGTTGTTTTACCATAAGGTAAAATAAAGGAATCCACCTGGGATCATCACAAAGAGCACAGATGGTGGGCAGACATTGGAACTTGGTGCAGGGATAGTAGTAACCCCTCATAATGGGCACAGCGGGAGTACAGACTCAAGAACTCAGCACAGGGGTGGTGGGAACCCCTCATAATGGGCACACAGCAGGTGTACAGACCCGGGAACTCAGCACAGGGGTGGTGGGAACCCCTCATAATAGGCACAGCAGGTGTACAGATCTGGGAACTCAGAAAAGGGGATGGAGGAAACCCCTCATAATGGGAAAAGCAGATGTACAGACCCGGGAACTCAGCACAGGGATGATGGGAACCCCTCATAATGGGAAAGGCAGATGTTCAGACCCGGGAACTCAGCACGGGGATGATGGGAACCCTTAATAATGGGCACAGTGGATGTACAGACACAGGAACTTAGCACAGAGATGGTGGGAACCCCTCATAATGGGCACAGCGGGTGAACAGACCTGGGAACTCAGCACAGGGATGGTGAGAACCCCTCATAATGGGCAAAGAATGAGCACAGCAGGTGTACTAACCCAGGAACTCAGCACAGGAATGGTGGGAACCCCTCATAATGGGCACAGCAGGTGTACAGACCTGGGAACTCAGCACAGGGATGGTGGGAACACCTCATGATGGGCACAGCAGGTGCACAGACCCCAGGAACTCAGCACAGGGATGGTGGGAACCCCTCATTATAGGCACAGCGGGTGTACAGACCCGGGAACTCAGCACAGGGATGGTGAGAACCCCTCATAATAGGCACAGGAGGTGTGTAGACCCGGGAACTCAGTGTGGGGATGGTGGGACTCCACATAATGGGCACAGCAGGTGTACAGACCCGGGAACTCAGTGTGGGGATGGTGGGACTCCACATAATGGACACAGCAGGTGTACAGACCCGGGAACTCAGCACAGGGATGGTGGGAACCCATCATAATGGGCACAGCAGGTGTACAGATCCGGGAACTCAGCACAGGGATGGTGGGAACTCCCTTTAAGGTATTTGAACCTAAGAAGTCAGTACCGGGAGCAGAGTTACACAGGAAGACAAATACAAATGGAACACTGGGAAAAAATGACATATAATGTAGAACATCACTAACATTAACACAGTTTTTTTCGTTGTGATTTACATTTCCTCCTGTTGATTTTGCCTCTAGATCTGTTGTTTTTCCACTTCCAGTAACAAGGTGACAGCTATCTGCTGTGAAATCACACAGTGGCATTGCCACCCCGTGGTCACAGTAGCTTCAAAAATATAGTCCCATTTCAGGGTCCCTCCAAAGGGTACAACCACTTTGGTGAAAGGCTACATCTCTTCATGCATGGTCCTTCCAACTCCCGGCATGCACCGGCAATGGATTCCAGATGGGGGCCCCGGAGAGCAGCAGTGAAGAGAGAACTTTCCCTACAAACAAGACAACACTGGATTCCATGGCCTAGTAAATATGCTTTTTAACCTTTTTACAGAGACAATTTTTAGGATTATTATTTTTATTTTTTTTTATACTTAGCGTGGAGCTCCTCCTGTAGAATAAAAGAGAGTCCCGGAGCAGAAGGAGAGAAAAGCATTGGCGTAGGGACTCCATGACAGGTGGGGACAGCACAGTCATGTTTGTGTAGAGAAAAAGTTGGCCCCTTTTAGAAAAGGGGAGGGGCCGAAGCAGGGGAGGCACTTGGTTAGGAAGTTAGGAAGAAGAAAGGTGAGTGAGGTCATCAGTGAGCGACGGAGGAGAAGATTCCCACCCACCCTCCCGAGTATGGTCAATTATGATAGGGGCTGTAAGGACAGCCCGGGCAGTGGTTGGGTCTTTGGAGGAAGAGAATATGGTAGTTATATGCATATATAACATGGTTGGTACCCATCTGTGGTATGGGGATAACATGGTTGGTACCCATCTGTGGTATGGGGATAACATGGTTGGTACCCATCTGTGGTATGGGGATAACATGGTTGGTACCCATCTGTGGGATGGGGTTAACATGGTTGGTACCCATCTGTGGGATGGGGTTAACATGGTTGGTACCCATCTGTGGATGGGGGTTATCAGGTACCTTCCGGTTAACGAGGGGTTAACCAGGAAGGGGTTAAAGGTAGGTCACTGCGAAAGTTGAGTACTGTCTCCGGGTCTGGGGGCTTGCGACCGGAGGCCTAAAGTTTAAAGAAGTTTGGCGCAGTGACCAGTGGGGTGGGGTTCCCCGAGAAGACCCCAAAAGTACATAAAGTTGGTTAAGAGTTATTTAAAATGTTTTTTATTTAATTTTAAGGTAATTGTTAGTAAAAGGCCGTCAAGGCCATTTACTCCAAAATCTTGTCATGTCATTTGTGGGGGGATTTGGAGGGGTTAGATATTATGTTTAATGTATGGCTTAAGGGACTGTGGGTTAGGTCCTTCACATGTCAAGAAAAATCTGTCGTTAGGTTACCTTTAAGACTTCTGATTGACTCTCTTGTACTGTAAGCAGATGAATGGTGAGAACCTTCCGGCGGTAATACGTGACAGCTGCCCGGTATTAAACCGCTTTCCTGATACATAGCAAATTGTACTAATCTCTGACGTCCCCCGGGGTCTATTTATCAAGTTGTTTCAGCTCCGGACAATTCTCGCACAATGATTTAGAAAGTCTTTTAACGGCAGAGATCAGAGACCCCGCCATTGATCCGGCTCTGTTCCTATTGATAAGTGATATGAAGGACATGGATCAAAGGCACTGATTATTGGACTCATCCATCACAGTGTAAATGTTAAATATAAAATGCTAATGACGCTCATAAACTAGACTGGAGGTCCTCAACCTTCAGCCCCACGAGGCTGTCAGAAGGGCGAGTGTCTCCAGTGCTGGTGTGGTGTAAACCACCGTATACTGGAACTAGAATTCTCTTTCAAATGAGTGTATATACAATAGACCCAAAACCTTTATTTTTAAAAATGAAAGTAAAACTCTGACCCCCCCACGTCCCCCCTGCCTCCTTCCACCCTCAAAGAACCCACAATACCTACCCAATACATGCCAGTGATGCAGGGGGCTTTGGGCATTCTTCTATGACTGTCCTGGAGTACTGAAAGCCCTGATGGAAGGCCTCCCATTAAGTGTGGGGGTGCAAACAACCAGTTGGGGTCACAGGAAATTGCCAGAATGATAGAGTGACTTTCTTCCCTGAATAGGACCATGGGTGCTGGACTGAGGAGGAAGTCATAGTTTTTTATGATCACGAAAAAAAAACAATTTGATTTTAGCACCACAGCCCTGGATTTAGTAAGTAGTAAGAAAAGGAATTTGGGACTTTATGGGTGCAAAGTAAATGGTCAAAATATCAAATTTAATGTATAAAAATTATTTTATTTCCTATTTTGAGAAGCAAAATAAAAAATTAAAATATACAAATGACTGGTACAGTTAGTCACAATTTCATCGAAACAGCAATGTAAGATGGACCTCCCAACATGTTTCGCCCATATGTCAGGCTTCTTCAGGGGATGCTGTCCGGTTTGGAGGTACAAGCCTTCTTTTCAAAAACACAAACATATATACATATCATATTCAATCAATAAGTGTAAAATTGATATAATATATAAACATTGACATCGACATAGACAGACATAGACATCCGAGGAGAAAGTCAAGAACAATGCTGGACCAAGTAAGTCAAAGTTGGCATTTTTCAAAAGATATTTCTTATTCCTCGAGCTAAGACTATAAAGGGAGCTTTTGGGACTTTGAATGAGACACATGGTAACATGCATCTCCATCCCTATTCAAGTACATAGAGAAAGAGGGTTGGGACTTTAAATGAGGTGTCTATATTGGGGCTAATTGAAGGAGTCAAAGTGAAAGTATTTATTTGTTTGCCACGATTGAGTAGGTACATGGCAGACAATACATGCAATAATGGCACATAATATAACAAATCATGTATTCAAAACATGACTTGACTCCTCTGACTGATACACATCCTGTGCAGTCTGCACCAGACATCGTTGGCTTTTACTCCTATATCAGCAACACTAGAATGGAGCCCCTTTGTCATATTGTTCCAGATACTCTGGGTTACATCTATACTCATGCTCCCTGTGTTCCTATTGGACCCTACTACCACAGCTTCCGGACCAGGCATTCCTTTCGGCCCTAGCACCCCGGGGGTGTGTTTGTTTCACACTAAGCAGATATATGTATCATGCATCCGCCCCTGATGATTGGATAGATCCCATGAAACGCGTCGGGCCTAACCTAGATGCAATGCATACATACTTACATGGTCTTTATAACTGTTATATTATAATGATTTTTTATTATTGAAGACAATACTATTGTGTATTCTATTCATGCTTTTAACATGTAAATGTTTTGGATACATGTTTTGTTATATTATGTGCCATTATTGCATGTATTTTCTGCCATGTACCTACTCAATCATGGCAAACAAATAAATACTTGTTCATGTTTCACTTTGACTCTTTCGATTAGCCACAATATAGACACCTCATTTAAAGTCCCGACCCTCTTTCTCTATGTACTCGAGCCCAGACTAGCCCAGGTGGGCTTGTATATATATTCAGTTTAAGTCTAATTAGGTAAGGAAGGGTTGAGCCCTAGGAATGGGGTGTGACTGTGAAGTAGGGTTGCCACCTCATCCCTTTAAAACCGAACACAGGTTCTGTGGCTGATTAAGGTGGTAATTAAACTGACTTGGTGCCTCATCTGCGTTCAATTATCCCAAGAACTTGTAAAATTCATATGTGTTCGGGTTTAAAGGGATGAGGTGGCAACCCTACTGTGAAGGAGACACTCTAAGATGGTCAGCTTATTGGCGTTGGATGTAAGGATGACGGCTAACCACCTGTACTAATGTACGTGTGAAAATGTGTATGTGGGGAAAGGTAGGACGGAGGAGAGGGAAAACAGAGAAGGGGGAAGAAGGTAGGTGATGGAGACGAAAAAAAAAAAAAAAAAAACGACCCCAGGGGGGCAGATAAAAGGAGGGCAAGGATGAAGGGAAATCAGAAGGTGTCATCTTCTCAGTCTCCACAGAGGGCAGCCTATGAGTAGAGATCAGTACTTGGATCTATTCAAGAGGGGTCTCCTTTAGAGTAGGGTCCCTCCCCGGCTCATCCCTTGGGTAGGGTAGGGAGGTTCTTAGTGTCAGGTCAAGGAATGATCTTGTTACGAGTTTCAATGGAGGTAGTCAATCTAGCTAACGGGTGGGAGCGGAGGGGTTCGGGATGATTTCATCTAATCGGGGTTAAATATCTCTCTGTGGAGCAGAAGTCGGTCCAACAGGCCCAGATCTGTAAGAATTTAGATGGGGAGTTTGGTGCTATATGAATAAGTTCCTCTAATCTGAAATTTTGCCAATACGGTTAGGCATTTTTTTTTTTTGGGACAGAGGATGGGGGTGGGAGTTGAAAAGTTGTAAATAAATGTTTTACCTCTAGGGGTCTTCTTATAAAATATCTATTGGACAAATTTCACAAGTATTAGCCCAGCCCTCAGGAGTTCCGACCATATTTTGCATAATACAGTGATTTCCTATGATCCCCAGCACCATCTATTGGCCATAATTCTGTATTTTTACTGATTAAGATTTCTTAGGAAAAGTACCACATTATAGGCACCAGATAGAGCTGGTGATCATAGGAAATCACTGTATTAAAGTGTAATTAAAGTGGTTATAAACCCTTACATATACCCAGTGTAGAGACTGGCCTCAGGGGATACACAACGATAAAACAAATCCTCCTACATAAGTTTTACCTGTTTATCTGCAGTCTTCTCTATAACCAGAAAGCAGGGGGCGGGGAGCTGAAATTACACTATGCAGAGCTCAGGGAGGAGAGATGAGAGCTGATTGGAAGAAAGGGACTCACCCCCTTTCACACAGCACACAGGAACTGAGGCTGTTAATCACAGGCTGCGTGATGGAGCTCCCTGCCCTGTCACCTTTTTATCTTCTGGTGTCAGGAAAACTTGCAGTTGGCAGAGCATTGATTCAAGAGAAGTCTCAAATTAATTTTAACTAATGGATGGTGTTCCACATGGGACAAAAGTTAATATAAGTGCTTTGTCCCGTCTTTCGAGGTGCTGTCTAAGGCTAGCGCTGAGGTTGAACAGAACACCCCTTATCCCTCACAGCCATCCAACAACGCAGCAAACAAGGAGATCCCTCATTTGATAGACTGCAATTTCTCCATCTCCAAGCACTTGCTCGCTTTCCTAGGATAATTTAACTGATAGCCCCCCTCCATTTCTTATGAGATGCTTGCCTCAGGAAAGTGCTTAGAGACAAAAAAAAAGTTCCATCTGCGAAAGTAACCATCAAGGGGTGGCGGGACCTTGTTACAGCGTGGCCGCAGAACACTGACACAGCCAGCTCCGTGATACACAGGAGGAGATGCCGGCTGTGTGTGTGTTACCAGGCGATGGTGAGTCTGTATTAATTGGCACAGAGATGTTGCATTCATGGGCACAGTGAGGGTACAATTGTGGGCACAATGAGACTGCATTCACGGGCACAGTGAAGCTGTAATGGTGGGCACAATGAGGGTGCAATGGTGGGCACAGTGAAGCTGCAACAGTGGGCACAGTGAGGCTGCAATGGTGGGAACAGTAAGGCTCAATGATGGGCACAGTGAGGCTGCATTTATGGGCACAGTGAGGCTGCAATTGTGGGTACAGTGAGGCTGCATTCACGGGCACAGTGAGGCTGCAATGGTGGGCACAGTGAGGCTGCATTCTTGGACACAGTGAGGCTGCATTTGATGGGCACAGTGAGGCTGCATTCACGGGCACAGTAAAGCTGCATTCACGGGCACAGTAAAGCTGTATTTGATGGGAAATCGTGTGTGATTGTGTAGACAGGGCCCCAGTGCACTGTATTTATTTGGGCCTATAATGCTCTTAAGTTGGCACTGCCTTCTATAGGTCTGCCAACCCAGGCACGCTCCCAGATTTTACACTCGTTCCCAGGTGTACTTCTACTCATGTCAGAGGACACTTAACCTGGCCTATAAAAGGCCTTTTGCATCCTGATCGCAGTTCGCTGCAGACCATCAAAGAGCCAGGGTGACTACAACTTTTTTTTTGGGTGTTGAACTTCCTCACCCGGTGACTACATCCGAACAGCACTGGAGGGGTTCAGCTGCCATGTTCCAACATTTATATGGCCACTAACGCCACCCATTATATCACTAAAGGAAGGTTTCCTTTAATATGGGCGGAGCCTGTTGTGATATCTTCACGCTTACAGGAAGTGACCCAGTAGTACGTTTTTTGACCAGATCTTGTGATTTTACGCAGCACTGTTTTCATGCTATGTGGAGCTTCTGGATGTCTTTCACATACTTACATGCATGGAGTTATTACCGGAGAAGTTACCCCTTTGGTGTGACATTGTTATGGGCAGAAGGATGTTCGGAGACTTGGCTTGATGGCATGCATCTTTTTACAACACATGTTATGACTTCTCTGTTATTTCAGAGTCATATACTGTACAGTACATCTGGTAATCATCCCTGGGTGTTTACCTTGGCGGTGAAGACACTGGAGATGTACATAAAGAATATTGGATTTAGGCACTGAGTACTTTTTCTTCTATGAATTTTTTATGGACACATTTTTAAAAATTCAATTTATATTTATACATTTTTGTGAAGCGGCAACACATTTGTTGTATGTATTCCTTTAAAAGTCGCCTAACACACAATTATATAATTCCTTCTTCCACACGGTATTAGGACAGAGCCACCTAGTGGTGGACAAACTAACTACACCTGCCAACATATGTTAACAAGCAACATGAAGTAATTAGGCCTTCGATGCTGGGCCGAAACAGGGGGTGGGCAGGGGGGACAGCTGCCCAATGGTTTACTGTAGGAATGGGGGGCGCTTTTCTTCTGTTACAAGACTGACAGGATCAGTGACAACAGCATCACTACTCCTGTCAACCCAGCGCATGGAGCAGTGAGGAGAGGAGGAAAGAGCCGGGACGTGGAGCAGGCTGTGTTCTCACTCCCTCTCCTCCTTCCTGACAGTGCAGCACTCCTAAATTAACATGCGAGTAGTGATGTTCACAGACACACACTCCTGCACTAGCAGAAAGGAGGAGGAGGAGAGAGAGCACAGCCTGCACTGCCGAATGTAGAATTCTCTAAGAGAGAGGCGGAAGTGGAGGAGAGAGGCAGGAGAGAGCCGGGAGTAGAGGAGAGAGGCGGGACTGGAGGTGAGAGGCGAGAGTGGAGAAGAGAGCCAGGAGTGGAGGAGAGAGCCGGGAGGGGAGAAGAGAGCCGGGAGAGAGGCGGGAGTGAAGGAGAGAGTCGGGAGAGGGGGGAGTGGAGGAGAGAGCCGGGAGTGGAGGAGAGAGACAGGAGTGGAGAAGAGAGGCGGGAGTGGAGAAGGGAACCAGGAGGAGAGGAGAGAGCACAGAGGAGAGGAGATAGCCAGGAGTGAAGGAGAGAGCCAGGAGTGGAGGAGAGAGCCAGGAGTGGAGGAGAGAGCCGGGAGCAGAGGAAATAGCCAGGAGTGGAGAAGAGAGAGTGGAGGAGAGAGACAGGAGTGGAGGAGAGAGTCGGGAGCAGAGGAGAGATCTGGGAACGGAGGAGAGAGCCAGGAGTGGAGGAGAGAGCCGGGAGTGGAGGAGAGAGTCGGGAGTGGAGGAGAGAGCCAGGAGTGGAAGAGAGAGCCAGAAGTGGAGGAGAGAGCCAGAAGTGGAGGAGAGAGCCAGGAGTGGAGGAGAGAGCCGGGAGCGGAGGAAATAGCCAGGAGTGGAGAAGAGAGCCGGGAGGAGAGGAGATAGCCAGCAGTGGTGGAGAGAGTCGGGAGTGGAGGAGAGAGCAGGGAGAGGAGGAGAGAGCCGGGAGTGGAGGAGAGAGCCGGGAGTGGAGGAGAGAGCAGGGAGCGGAGGGGAGAGCCGGGAGTGGAGGAGAGAGTCGGGAGGAGAGGAGATAGCCAGGAGTGGAGGACAGAGCTAGGAGTGCAGGAGAGTGCCGGGAGTGGAGGAGAGACCTGGGAGCGGAGGAGAGAGGAGAGAGCCGGGAGTGGAGGAGGGACCAGGGAGTGGAGGATAGACCAGGGAGTGGAGGAGAGAGGAGAGAGGAGAGCCGGGAGGAGAGGAGATAGCGAGGAGTAGAGGAGAGAGCTGCGAGTGAAGGAGAGAGCCGGGAGTGCGGGAGAGAGTCGGGAGTGGAGGAGAGAGCCGGGAGTGGTGGAGAGAGCTGGGAGGAGAGGAGATAGCCAGGAGTGGAGAAGAGAGCCAGGAGTGGAGGAAAGAGCCGGGAGGAGAAGAGATAGCCAGGAGTGGAGGAGAGAGCCGGGAGTGGAGGAGAGAGCCGGGAGTGGAGGAGAGAGCCTGTAGTGCAGGAGAGAGCCAGGAGTGCAGGAGAGAGCCAGTAGTGGAGAAGTGAGCCAGGAGTGGAGAAGAGAGCCAGGAGCAGAGGAGAGAGCCGGGAGTGCGGGAGAGAGTCGGGAGTGGAGGAGAGAGCCAGGAGTGGTGGAGAGAGCTGGGAGGAGAGGAGATGGCCAGGAGTGGAGAAGAGAGCCGGGAGTGAAGGAAAGAGCCGGGAGGAGAAGAGATAGCCAGGAGTGGTGGAGAGAGCCGGGAGTGGAGGAGAGAGCCGGGAGTGGAGGAGAGAGCCAGGAGTGCAGGAGAGAGCCAGGAGTGCAGGAGAGAGCCAGGAGTGGAGAAGTGAGCCAGGAGTGGAGAAGGGAGCCAGGAGCAGAGGAGAGAGCCGGGAGTGCAGGAGAGAGCCAGGAGTGCAGGAGAGAGCCAGTAGTGGAGGAGAGAGCCAGGAGTGGAGAAGAGAGCCAGGAGCAGAGGAGAGAGACGGGAGGAGAGGAGATGGCCAGGAGTGCAGGAGAGAGACGGGAGTGGAGAAGTGAGCCGGGGGTTGTGGAGGAGAGAGCCATCAACACAAGCATGTGTCCAGTGTTACAATTGGGCTGCACAGTGATTTTGACAAGCAAAAGAGTGTTGGGGGTAGGATCCATTAAGCTTGCACATCATGAATGGGGGGTTCAGTTTGGCATTTTTGCCCTGGGCACTGGGTGACCTTGTCTCGGGCTCGGCATTGCCTCAATGTTAGTGGTTTACTCACAGGTGTTGGTAAGTGTGGGATTGGCAGCTCCCAGACCTCTCGGCTCTGCCAATGCGCACAGCGTTGTTGGCCGCCATGAAGGTTCAGTGTTGAGAAATGCTGCGCTAAGGCAATTCTTCCGCTCTCATATCTTTTACTTCCCGCACCTTTTCCTGTTCTCCGATCTCAGCGCAGATTTAATATATATCCGAAGCATAACTTTCACCCACCGCATTTCATTATTAACCTCATTTTTCTACCTACTGTACTGGCTAAAACTATCATGTAGCTTTATGCTAAAAATGTAAGTTTCTGCCTGACTTTTCCTGTTTCAGGAATTACAATGAGCGCGCTCGGTGCCTCTAGGCTAGACTTCTCTCTGTGTGAGTCAGAAAGAAAACATATTTCATGGAAAGTATCTTCTTTGGTATTAACCCAGCTGCTCCGCTGCCTCCAGCAATGATTTAGTCAGAACAGCTGCTTGACTTAAAATATAAAAAAAAAACAAGACATTCGATTACCATAGTTCCCACTTTCTATCTCTCTCTCTCCCTTTTTTTTCTTTGTCTTTT
>CM053033.1:236179880-236267380 GCA_028564925.1 Lithobates sylvaticus | reverse complement strand
TTTTATTGTATTGTAATTAAAATGTATTATTATTATTATTATAGTAGTAGTAGTAGTAGTAGTAGTAGTAGTAGTAGTGTGAATAATACTACTACTAATAGTAAAAATACTACTACTACTACTACTACTACTACTACTACTACTACTACTAATAATAATAATAATAATAATAATAATAATAATAATCATCATCATCATAATAATTATTATAATCATACAAATAGCAGCAATAACAATATGACTATGACTATTATTATTGTTATTATTATTATTATTGTTCATTAATAATACTACTTATAATAACCATCATCAAAATAATAATCACATTATTAACAACAACAAAAATCAATAATAATAATAATAATAATAATAATAATAATAATCATCATCATAATCATAATCATCATTATCATAATCATAAACATAGCAACAATAACATTATTATTATTATTATTATTTTTTTTTTATTCACAATAATAACAACAAAAATAATATGAATAATTAATAATATTATTATTCTTATTCGTATTCTTATTATTATTAGTATTATTATCTTAAGCATAAAAATAACAACAATAGCATTATTATTATTATTATTATTATTATTATTATTATTATTATTCACAATAATAACAACAATAATATGAATAATTAATAATAATATTATTAGTAGTAGTATTATTATCTTAAGCGTAAAAATAACAACAATAACATTATTATTATAATTTTTATTATTATCATCATCCAAGAATGAATTGCCATTTGTCAGTCCTATGTTTGAACTATAGATTGTAAAAAGATTTTAAGGAAAAATAAACTTTCTTTCACCTATTAAGCGCTTCTCGTAATTAAAGTAGACTTTTCAGTAACTTTACAAGTCTGTATAAATAAATACCTGACCGATCACAATAGTATAATTTTTCAGAAAAGCTCCTCTTTTTCCCAATAAAAAGGTGTCCCGGTATTGGGGTTGTATGCGTAGTGTGCACACGAGGACCTTTATTTTCTTGGATTAGTTAATGAGAATACTTTGACCTTGAATGAATCAGTACATTTTGGTTTATTATTGTTACAGTTAAATGTATTACCAGGTTGTGGGTCAGTACTCACCTATCCAGTAGACACGTGCAATTCGTTTCGTTCTGAAACTAGTTTTTCGTAAAAATTTGGCATATTTGTTAAACGGTCTTTCCTTAACTTGGACGTTTCCAAAATTAACGAAAGCCCATTTAACAAATTTTTCCGAAAACAAAAAAAAGAACGAAGATTTGAAAGAGCGACAATCTGAAGTTCGAAAATCTAACAATTCGAAAGTTGGAAAATCAGAAAGAACCAAAATCTGAAAATAAGAACTAAAATTAGAAAATTCAAAAGGACCAAAATCGGAAAATCAGAACAAAAATCCGAAAATTCAAAAGGACCAAAATCGGAAAATCAGAACGAAAGACCAGAAGAGGACCTCTCCCTATCTCCTTATCTCATAAACATGAAGAGAGCTGACAACACTACTTAGGATTGAGATGAGATGATGGTGGCTTATGTAGACAAGGAGATAGAAAGATCTTCTGTAGTCCAGAAGAGGATGAATGGACAAAACTGACAGCACTACTTAGGATTGAGAGGAGATGATGGTGGCTCATTGAGACAAGGGGATAGGGAGAGGTCCTCTAGTCCCGAAGATGACAACACTACTTAGGATTGAGATGAGATGATGGTGGCTCGTTGAGACAAGGGGATAGGGAGAGGTCCTCTAGTCCCGAAGAGGATGAATGAACCAAGATGACAACACTACTTAGGATTGAGATGAGATGATGGTGGCTTATGTAGACCAGGAGATAGAAAGATCTTCTGTAGTCCAGAAGAGGATGAATGGACACAACTGACAACACTACTTAGGATTGACATGATATGATGGTGGCTCATTGAGACAAGGGGATAGGGAGAGGTCCTCTAGTCCCGAAGAGGATGAATAGACAGAGCTGACAACACTACTTAGTATTGAGATTAGATGATGGTGGCTTATGTAGACAAGGAGATAGAAATATCTTCTGTAGTCCATAAGAGGATGTATGGACATAACTGACAGTACTATTTAGGATTGAGATGATATGATGGTGGCTCATTGAGACAAGGGGATAGGGAGAGGTCCTCTAGTCCCAAAGAGGATGAATTGACAGAGCTGACAACACTACCTAGGATTGAGATGAGATGATGGTGGCTTATGTAGACCAGGAGATAGAAAGATCTTCTGTAGTCCAGAAGAGGATGAATGGACACAACTGACAACACTACTTAGGATTGAGATGAGATGATGGTGGCTCATTGAGACAAGGGGATAGGGAGAGGTCCTCTAGTCCCGAAGAGGATGAATGGACAGAGCTGACAACACTACTTAGGATTGAGATGAGATGATGGTGGCTTATGTAGACAAGGAGATAAAAAGATCTTCTGTAGTCCATAAGAGGAGGAATGGACATAACTGATAGCACTACTTAGGATTGAGATGATATGATGGTGGCTCATTGAGACAAGGGGATGGGGAGAGGTCCTCTAGTCCCGAAGAGGATGATAGGACAGAACTGACAACACTACTTAGGATTAAAATGAGATGATGGTGGCTTATGTAGACAAGGAGATAGAAAGATCTTCTGTAGTCCAGAGAAGGATGAATGAACCAAGATGACAACACTACATAGGATTGAGATGAGATGAGGGTGGCTTATGTGGACAAGGAGATAGACATATCTTCTGTAGTCCAGAAGAGGATGAATGGACAGAATTGACAGCACTACTTAGGATTGAGATGAGATGATGGTGGCTCATTGAGACAAGGGGATAGGGAGAGGTCCTCTAGTCCCGAAGAGGATGAATGGACAGAGTTGACAACACTACATAGGATTGAGATGAGATGAGGGTGGCTTATGTAGACAAGGAGATAGAAAGATCTTCTGTAGTCCAGAAGAGGATGAATGGACAGAGCTGACAACACTACTTAGGATTGAGATGATATGATGGTGGCTCATTGAGACAAGGGGATAGGGAGAGGTCCTCTAGTCCCGAAGAGGATGAATGGACAGAGCTGACAACACTTCTTAGGGTTGAGATGAGGTGATGATGGTTTATGGAGATGAGGAGATGGAGAGAGGTCCTGTAGTCCAGAGGAGGAAGAATGTACAGAGCTGACAACACTACTTAAGATTTAAGCCCACAACAGGAAACTACAAAATGGGATGAGATACATGGGAGCGGGCCACCAGCCCAATCAGCTGTGACTATACCCCACGGTCCCATGTAACAAAGGGGCGGGGATACTGGAGACATGATTGACCTAATATCACCACATGGTCATATTTAGCCAATGACAAGGTCCAGCTACGGCCATATTTCTGCCAAGATCAGAACCCAGTGTTTTTTCTATACATGCAACTTTCTTAAAGGGACACTATACAGGGAAATGGACATATATTCCAGAGATGTCCCGCAAAGGATTTTTAGTCTTTGACACCGACATGCACTTTAAATAACCCAGCGCAGGCTTATGTGTCCATTAAACAATCTTTATTTGCCACTTCAAAGATCTTCTTGATTTTTTATTTTTTTTTGCAGTGTTGGCGGCCACTTCAATCAGCCTGTTAATTAAGAGAGGAAATGCCCGCTGATATCTCAGGATAAAAGGTCAGCAAAACATTTCCCAGCAAAGCGCAGACAGTGAAAACATGACAGCGTAAAAAAGAAAAGCCGCAGGTGAGTGGGGGGGGGGAGGGGGGGCGTGTTAATTAGAAGACCTAATTGCAGGCGATAGACAATGCAGGACAGCGGTTGGCGTAACGTATATTCAATGAAGACCGGGCAGAGGAGCGGCAGGTGTGCCTGACTTTCATACCGCCATTGAACTGCCACACTTGGAGCCGGGTAGGAGAGAGAAGATTAAAGAGGGGGGTTTAAATTGTCTTTATTTTTTTATACATCACAAAGAGATTAAAGCTCAGAACAGCCAATTAGCTGGCAGTGACCTTTGACCGGACACCTAATTAATTGCTAATCTAAGTAGAGCAACTTTATTGGCACAGATGTTGCGCTGTCTAGTTAATAAAGTCCCTTGTCTAGTTTTATTGGAGAAAGATTAGAATTAATTAGCAACATTTTAATTATCCACCACACACAGTACAGGCCACACTTTTTCTTAGGTACACCTTCCTAGTGCCGGGTTGGACCCCCCTTTTGCCTTCAGAACTGCCTTCATTCTTCCTGGCATAGATTCAAAAAGGGGTTGGAAACGTTCCTAAGAGATTTTGCTCCATAGTGACATGATGGCATCACGCAGTGGCTGCAGATTTGTTGGCTGCGCATTCATGATGCCAATGTTCCACCACATCCCAAAGGTGCTCAATTGGATGAGATGTGGTGAGTGTGGAGGCCATTGGAGAACAGTGACCTCATCAGTGGTGGTGCATCCATAAGGGCGCACGGGCGCCGCCCCTTATCTCCTGACAGCCCTTGTAGCACCAATACATAGATTCATGCATTGAATGAATCTATCTATGGCCGCCGCTGCCACACCCTATTCAGGCGCCCGACACCTTTTCGGACACCTGAATTACAGCGGCAGGGTGTTTTTTTTAAGTACCTGATTAGAGCCATAGGCGCCAAATTAAGGTGACCTGACATACATACACTGACCTACCTACCTGACATACATACACTGACCGACCTACACTGACCTACCTACCTGACATACATACACCGACCTACCTACCTGACATACATACACTGACCTACCTACCTGACATACACTGACCTACCTACGTGAGATACACTGACCTACCTACCTGACATACATACACTGACCGACCTACACTGACCTACCTACCTGACATACATACACTGACCGACCTACACTGACATACACTGACCTACCTACGTGAGATACACTGACCTACCTACCTGACATACATAAGCCTCATACACACGATCGGACCGTGGACCAACTTTCCTGTGGATTTTTGTCCAAAGGGCGTTGGTTTGTACAAAAGTCCGTTGGTTTTGTGTACACACAGTTGGACTTTGGTCCATCGGACTTTTGTTGGCAGAAAGTTGGTCCGTTCGCACAGCCAACAAAAGTCCGATGAAACCTAGAAAAAGTTGGTCCGATGGAGCATACACACGGTCGGATGTTGGTCCAAAACAGCTAATTTGCATGTTGGTTGTCAAAAAGTCTGATCGTGTGTATGGGCCTATACACTGACCGACCTACCTGACATGCATACACTGACCTACCTGACCAGGAGACAGACTTCATGTGTCCTGCAGCAGCTCAGCTCAGCCGTGGTGTGCGGTGCACCCGACCCATCATCATCACAGCAGGCAGCCGGAGAGAAAAGGAGAGCCACCTGCCCGAGAGCCGAGCGGGGATCTCATAGTGATGTGGCACGGCAACCGCATTGTAATTCCCGCCTTCTGGAGCCTGCAGCGCCTTTGATGGACGTCACGCATCCCACGGTCCCGGCATTGGACCAGTGGGACGTCCATCATAGGCGCTGCAGGCTCCAGAAGGCAGGACCTGCTATGTCACTCAGCGGTCCCGGTGTCCTGTCATATACTGTCCCCCATCGGATAGTGTCCGCTGTGTACTGCGCATGCGAAGTACACAGCTCAAGCAGATTCCGAAAATTGCCGAAGATGAACGGTGCCTGCGCTGGGAGTCCACTTTCAAGCCCCACCATCCAAATGCACATAGAGTTATGCCCCGTACACACGGTCGGATTTTCAGACAGAAAAAGGCCTATCGGACAATGTTGTCGGAAATTCCGACCGTGTGTGGGCTCCATCGGACTTTTTCCGTCGGATTTTCCGACGGACAAAGTTTTATCTCCTGCTCTTAAATTTTCCGACAACAAAGTCCTTTCGGACTTTTTCCGATCGTGTGTAGCGAATTCCGATGGACAAAGTGCCACGCATGCTCAGATCACATTACAAGACCAAAGCTATTGGCTACTAGCCTCTACGTAGTCCCGTCGTAGGCAACAAACGTCACCACGTTCAGAATGATCGGATTTTCCGACAACTTTGTCCGACCGTGTGTATGCAACACCAGTGTCGGACAAAATCCGTCGGAAAAGATCCGATGGATTTTGTGGTCGGATTTTCCGACCGTGTGTACGGGGCTTTAGAATCCAAAAGAGCCGAGCGCAGCAATGGAAGGGTGCATGCCTGAGCCCCAGGGCTTTTCAGGGACCCATTCGGGGCTCCAGCCCCCCCGCAGCTCCCCCCCCTCCCAACACCACTGCGCGCATGTATAAAATAGTAGTTGTTGGGACGGAGCTGCGCTAAATCTCAGTATTTGCTGCCGGTTTTAACGTGCGGTTTTCACTAAAGTTGGTGGATTTTTATTTATTTTTTCATCATAAGCTCAGCGTGAACTGTCCAGATTTAATTAGAGTGTTTCATCTCTAGATCATGTATTTTATCCATTAAACACGAAGAAACAAGACATTCCATTGACAGATGTAATAACAGAGGAAGTCGCTACTTTTTCTTTTTTAAACAATCACTCTACAGAAAAATAGGAAATAATAAAGTTTGTGTAACGAGCGCCCGTGCAATTTCCCTGTCTGTTACAGAAGTTAAAATGTATTAAAATAACACGTCCATTTCTCCGGTTATCTTGCCCGCGTTTCTAATTGCGCTAATCTGTGACAAGTCGCTGCTGAGATCGGTCTGCTGATAGAAAGGTTCTATAATAGAGCTGTCATTATTTACAAATCCCTGAGTGTTGCTTACTTACTCCCAAGACAAATGGAACTAAAAACAATGACAGCCAGTCAACGTGTATTATGATAAATGTGAAAAATCTTTTCTTTTATTATGTATTATTATAGTTTATTTATATAGCAGCATTACCTTCCATGGCTCTTTGCAAAGTAACATACATAACAAAGAAATGGCAGCACAGGCAATGCAATAAATGAGATGTTACAAAGACAATAATAATATATTTTATAGCAAAAACAAAAACAAAAAAACAGGTCCCTCTTCTGGACTGAAATTGCTTACTCCAGAGGTGTAACTAGAACCTTCGGGGCCCCCGGTGTAAGAAACCATGGAGGGCCCCCCTGACACCTGGCTAGGGCCCTTCCTACTGATCCCGGGGCCTGAGGGCAGCAGGACCTGGATAGGAGAAGGGCATATAGAAGAACAAATCCCCACCATGTTCCTCTATATGCCCCCCTATGCAGGTGCACAGGAGCAACACATGGGCCATTGCAACTGCGAACTCTATAGTTATGCCCCTGGGGTGGCAGTGGTAGTGGGGGGGGGGGTTAGATCAGTGGAAGCAGTGGTGGTTGGGTGGGGATGGGATCAGTGGCAGTGGTGGTGGAGGGGGGTGGAATGGGATGAGAGGCAGTGGTGGTGGGATGGGATGATTGGAATTGGAGAGAAGGGATGAGTGGCAATGGTGGTGGGGGGGCGGTGGGATGAGTGGCGGTGGCAAGGGGGGAATGGGTGGCGGTGGTGAGGGGGGAATGGGTGGCGGTGGTGAGGGGGGATGGGATCAGTGGTGGTGGGCCATTGCAATTGCGAACCCTGAGGTGGCGGTGGTGAGAGGGGAATGGGTGGCGGTGGTGAGGGGGGATGGGATCAGTGGTGGGGGGCCATTGCAATTGCGAACCCTGAGGTGGCGGTGGTGAGGGGGGAATGGGTGGCGGTGGTGAGGGGGGATGGGATCAGTGGTGGTGGGCCATTGCAATTGCGAACCCTGTAGTTACGCGCCTGGAATGAGTGGCAGTGGTGGTGGTGGGGGATGGGATCAGTGGAAGCAGTGGTGGTTGGGTGGGGATGGGATCAGTGGCAGTGGTGGTGGAGGGGGTGGAATGGGATGAGAGGCAGTGGTGGTGGGATGGGATGATTGCAAGTGGTGGTGGTGGTGAGATGGGATGAGTGGCGAGATGGGTGGCGGCGGCGAGGGGGGGATGGAATCAGTGGTGGTGGTGTTAGTAGGGGGATGGGATGAGTGGCAGCGGTGAGGGGGGCATGGGATCAATGGCAGGGGTTGTGGTTGCGGGGGGGGGGGTGGTGGTATGGGATGAGTGGTAGTGGTAGGGGGGATGAGTGTCAGCAGTGGTGGTGGTGGTGGGGGGGGTGGGATCAGTGGCTGTGGTGAGGGGGGCATGGGATTAGTGGCAAGGGTGGTAGTTGGGGGGCATGAGATAAGTGGCAGCGGTGGTGGTGTGTATGGGGGGGTCAGTGGCAGTGGTGGTGGTGTGGGGGGTGGGGGAAGGGATCAGTGGCAGTGAAGGTGGTGTGGGTGGGATCCGTGGCAGTGATGGTGATGTGGGGGGAAGGAATCAGTGGTGGTGGTGTGTGTGGGTGGGTGGGGGGGGTGGGGGGGGTGGCATCAGTGGCAGTGGTGGGGGGGGGGTCAGTAGCACTGCTGATATTGAGGGGTGGGATCAATGTCAATCACTTGCAGATCACTCAATTGGTTCCCCCTCCTTGCTAGGTCTCAGTGTATCTTCGGCTTCCTTACTGTGTCTCCATTAACTTCTATCCTGACATGGGGACCCCTCATACGGTGGAGAGATTCTCCCCCTTCACTCTACTTCCCCCGAGGTCAACTGATTTTCTCTTTCAGTCTCCAGACATTGCATCTCCCTACCCTACTGAACTCAATGGGTGGGCAGAAAGTTTATCAAAGACTTACCCGAAGCTAAGAATGATCCAAGCTTCCCAATTATTCACTCGAGCATTCCGAGCCCTTCAACTACAGCAAAAGAAAACTTCAACACTAAATACAGGCAGTCTAGAAACATACATTGTCTTCTTCAGAAAGATGGAAGGTACACCCACTACCAGCAGCGACAGCGAAGAAAGGTGAAAGGATCCAAACGCCTACTGTCTTGATCGCGACAAACCACATGCACTCAGAAAAATGTTGTGTATTCAAAGGAAAGCTCTTTGAAGGACGCAAGGAGTTTCTAAAGAACCCTGACATTTGCTTCAGATCTTGTGAATTCATGGGGCACTTTGCCAAAAGACGGCAAGGCTGAAGTTACAAGTGCTCAGAAAGTGATAGTGATGTATTGTGCATGCATCAGCCTTATATCAAAGCCCCTTTCAACAAAATTCTATGTAGCGGCCACAACCCCTAGGGGGCGACCTTGAATTTTCTGGGCTTACCGATTACCTCCTCCTTGTAGCTTATCGTTCGTTGTCTAGGGGTTCCCAGGGTTTGTACCCAGCAACCTCAAACGCTGACGCACAAAAGTCCTTTCGGGGATTTTTATTTTGCAGGGGTAACATCCAACAGTAACACAGTCTCTGATGGGAATAGAGGGCACGGGGGATAAAACTCAGGCACTTTGAACTGCTGACATCAATTGAATGTCTCTTAGTTAACCCAGAGAGTAGCCACTCGCAACTGGGCGCTTCACTGCTGGATGAACCTCTAACCATAGATTTAGCAGCCAACATGTGATCCGGAAAGTTTGCAAAGTCTCTGCCACAGACTAGATTGTAACTGAAGATAAGTAGGAACCTTTCTCACAGTACCCGGATCTCTCAGCGTTCTTGGTGATACTGTGAGAAGTGTGGATTCTCTAGTGTCCATACAACTCAGCTCCCAGGCTCTTACCGAGCAGCCAGCTTCTTGGCCCTCCTCCGAAGAGTCCTCCCCGGTCACTTGTACGAGTTGCCGTGTCCCTCCAATACCGAGAGCACACCGGGACACCTCCGAATCCTCCTTCAGTTACTACCGAGGCTCGGAAACAGACGGATCCCCACCCCCGACCATGAGGGCCTCTGGGGCTGGTCAGGGTGACCATGCTTACGGGGGCAGCAGACACTCCTGGGTCCAGGACCCCTCACGGGACCAGTCCGGACCGGAACCAGGAATCAAAGCAGCAGCCGAACCCCTAAACGCGTGACTTCAGCATCTTAAATACCCCTCCCCTTGCCAGACGCGCCCACTGATTGGCTCCAGGAAAGATTGGTACCCAACACGTCCAACCAGGCTTGGTTCTCAGCCTGTCACAGGTGCCTCACTGCACCTATGATCAGGCAGAACTTCAGTACAGCCCAGCCAAACTGACGCCAAAGCAAAAGACCTGTACAATTAACCCCCAGAACTGTAATGCCGCGTACACACGATCCGGATTCTCGTCGGAATTCCGCTCAAGCTGTGTTGCCTACACACGATCACACCAAATTCCGATGGTCAGTAACACAGCGGCATAAAACACGTTCGACAGCACTATAAAAGGGAAGTTTAATGCTTCTGAGCATGCCTCGAATTGTTTCCGAGCATGCGTCGTAATTTTGCGTGTCGGAACTGCATACACACGATCAGAAAATCCGATAGAAAGGTTTTCTGTCGGAAAAATTGAGAACAGGTTCTCAATTCAAAGTCCGTCGGAAATTCCGACAGAAAAAGACCGTTGGGCGTACACACGGTCGGAAAATCTGATGAAAAGCTCCCATCGGACTGTTTCCATCGGAAATTCCGACCGTGTGTACGCCGCATTACAGTTCTGGAAAACTAAATTTACATATATAGCGCACACTTTAGACAAGTGTCGGCGCTACATCTACATCCACCAAGGATTGTAAACGCCAAGTCAGATCATGGCAGGGAGAGGCAAAAGCAGTGACCTCCAATGATCATATCCAAATTTAGCGAGCTACATCACAAAAGACTTACAAAGCGAGTTTGAAGCAGGTCCTCATGGACAACCAGATAAATCTGTTGGGGTATATACCATGGGTGCTCAACCTGTCACCCTCCAGCTGTGGCAGAACTACAAGTCTCATTATGCCTCTGCCTTTGGGAGTCATGCTTGTAACTGTCAACCTTGCAATGCCTTATGGGACCTTCACAACAGCTGGAGGGCCACAGGTTGAACACTCGTAATGTATAATGTTAAATGACCAAAGCAGGTTTAATGTGTAGTACACACCCCCCTCCCACCACCATAAGGGCCACTAGTTTTTGTCTCAGGTTCCCTACCAGATAGGGGTTGCCTTTTTCACATGTATTGCTGAATAACTGGGACAGGGCATGGGGGGGGGGGGGGGGGGGGGGGTAAGATACTCCATGAATGCTGAAGAGTACTCAGAGGACACTCTCCACTTTGTCACTACTTCTTAGCATAGCCCTTATAGCAATGGTCCAGGAAAGTGAAATGCACTGGGCCATCATCAGAAATGTCCCAGGCCAGGCATGCAGTAGTATTGAGGTACAAAGAATATCAGCATCAACAGTCATTAGGATCCTACACTCAGGTCTGTACTCACAATGTCTCTGCATACTTGGATGACTCCTTCCAAAATCAGCCACACGTTTCTAGAGACCAGGATCCTCAGTGGAAACCCTTGATTAGTTACACAAAGCTTGGGCAAACACCCAACCCCCCCCCCCCCCCCCCCGGCTTAAGTCCCAGCTGACTTCAATGAGCACAGGTAGAAGCTGGGCTGCCTAAAAGGACAGCGGCTCTTCAGGCTGGAATCTTCTCTTCCTGGACAAGAAAGGGATTGCCTCAGATCCCCAGACTATTTATTCACTCCCCAGCCATCTACTGGGCATCCTCCCCCAGGGATTGGCTAAGACAACATAAATATTCAAGCTGCTGATTTGCCTCCTCCCAACCCCGTTATATTCTGGAATCCTCCAGAACACAGGCGGAAGCAATAAAAGCTGCAGTTCAGGACAGCCCCAAACCATCACAAACTGTTCCACTGATTACATGGGAGCCAAAAAAAAAGCAAAATTTACCTAGCCTATCCAGTACCCTACCTAGGAGGCTGTTACAAATGTAAGAGCAAAAGTTTGGTCCTACACTCTGCACACCCCTAATCCATGCACCCGGCCCCTAATCTACATGCAGGGCGCCTACGCATGGATTTCAATGTTTAGGCTCTAATTGGCTTCAAAAAGGGTGAGCCCACCCACTTGTGTGACATTAGTGAATTAAAGTGGAGTTCCACCCAAAAGTGGAACTTCTGCTCATTTGTCTCCTCTCCCCCTCCGGTGCCACAATTGGCACCTTTCGGAGGGGGGGGACAGGATACCAATTGACTTTGACAGTTATCCTGTTCCCACTTCCGGGAGTCCGGGCTACGGCCCGTGACATCACCGCGGGGCTCCCTCCTCCTCCCTCCTCCTCTCCCTGTGGCCAGGCCAGTAGGAGAGAGGAGCCGGGCCTCATGCGCAGTAGGGTTCTGGGCGTGAATCGCCGCTTTAATATTCGCTAATATTCACTATTGTCCTCCAATCAGGAAGCGGGTCATAAGACCCGATTAGCCGAGAGGTGAAGCGACCTTATTGGCCGGGAGCAGAAGAAGGGGGGAAACCGCCGAGGAAGATATGCAGGGGGGAACCTGCTGAAGCTGCCTGCGACCTGGAAGGGGTAAGTGCAGGGCTGGTGGGCTGACAGGCGAACGACGGGGGGATTTGTTCGCCAAGCGTCCGATCGACAAGGGGGGGGGGGTCAAGTGCTCTTTGTTTTCTGCCTCCCCCATCCCAAAAAAAAATAATATATATATATATACCATATTTTGTAGATGCAATAACTTTCGCACACAAACTTATCAATATAAACTCATTTATAGGTTTCTGAGGGAGGAGGGGCAGTGCAGGGACTACGTCTGCCTCCCCTTTGGGTGTGGACTGGCCAGGCCACATTACGCACCTCACTGCGGATGCTGTTGGTTGTCAAGTCTTCAGATGTAATGCGGCGTACACACGGTCGGAATTTCCGATGGAAACAGTCCGATGGGAGCTTTTCAACGGATTTTCCGACCGTGTGTATGCCCATCGGTCTTTTTCTGTCGGAATTTCCGACGGACTTTGGATTGAGAACCTGTTCTCAATTTTTCCGACGGAAAACATTTCTATCGGATTTTCTGATCGTGTGTATGCAATTCCGACACGTAAAATTCCGACGCATGCTCGGAAACAATTCGACGCATGCTCAGAAGCATTAAACTTCCCTTCTATAGTGCTGTCGAACGTGTTGTATGTCGCGGTGTTACAGACCGTCAGAATTTGGTGTGACCGTGTGTAGGCAAGACAGTTTGAGCGAAATTCCGTCGGAATTCCGACGAGAAAACCATCAGAGCTTTTTCCAACGAGAATTCCGACCGTGTGTACGCAGCAATACAGTTCCTAAGTGGCTCTGGACGGTCATGACCTAATTGCACTGTGTTGCACCGTTTCTGCAATATATTGCCTATCTTGGACACCGTGTGTTTACTGCCCGCCACACCATGCTGCACCTTGCTCTCCAGCAGGGACACTATACAGCCAGCCCAGTCAAAAGACCAGGATGATGGTGCAATACCCCTACTGGATAACTACAAGAACAGAGCCTACGCATGATTAACCAAAAGGCTGAGAAGTGAGTAGATAATACAAGGTTGCTTGCAGTGAACCAGCTGCAACCTCAGGCAAGTCTTGCCATCAATGGAACTATAGCTGGCATCGGCCAAACTAGTAATGTTTCAAGTAAGAAGAGCCAGGGAGAGCCCAAAAGAATTTGATTCCTCATTACTTGCAAAGGAGACTTGGTCTGAGCCACAATTCAGCTGCATTTTTGTCTACCAAGATCCAAGCTGACATTTCAAGCAGCTCCCCAGGAGTCTTGCTGGTAGTCAGTAGCCAAGGAAATTCATCCGTCTTCTATCCCAGTCTTCAAAAGTGGAGTATCCACCACTTCACAGATTGAGAGCAGAGCCTCCTAGGGACAGAGTCTTCCAGAATTCCTTCAAATCAACATAAAAGACTTCTCCATTTCTACCTATGTCTCCAAGAACTGCTTCAGGAATCAAGTCTTCAAACGTCAAAGATCATCCAAGATTTATGCTGATGTTTTTTAGACTTGTGTGTATATACAGTGTATATATATATATATATATATGTAGCGGTCAAACTACTTTACTAAGTGTGCGCTATCAGTACAAATTTAGTTTTTCTCAGAACTGTAATGGAGTTCTGGGGGTTAATTGTACAGGATTTACTTTGGCATCAGTCTGTCTGGGCTGTACTGAGGTTCCGCCTGGTCATAGGTGCAGTGAGGCACTCATGACAGGCCGAGAACCAAGCCTTGTTGGACGTGTTGGGTACCAATCTTTCCCGGAGGCAATCAGTGGGCACGTCTGGCCCCGCTGCGAAGTCTGGGAAGG
Source organism: Lithobates sylvaticus (assembly GCA_028564925.1). Classification (NCBI taxonomy): domain Eukaryota; kingdom Metazoa; phylum Chordata; class Amphibia; order Anura; family Ranidae; genus Lithobates; species Lithobates sylvaticus. The sequence continues at coordinate 236,253,205 of CM053033.1, read as the reverse complement.
GGTATTTAAGGTGCTGAAGTCACGTGCTCGGGGTTCAGCTGTTGCTTTGATTCCTGGTTCTGGTCTGGGGCAGCCCTGTGAGGGGTCCCGGGCCCAGGAGTGTTTGCCATCCCCGCGAGCATGGTCACCCTGACCCGCCCCAGAGGCCCTCATGGTCTGGGGTGGGGATCCGTCCTTTCCCGAGCCTCGGAACTGGCTAGTTTGAGGCCCAGTAACTGAAGGAGGATTCGGAGGTGTCCCGGTGTGCTCTCAGTATTGGAGGGACACGACAACTCGTACAAGTGACCAGGGGAGGACTCTTCGGAGGAGGGCCAAGAAGCTGGCTGCTCAGTAAGAGCCTGGGAGCTGAGTTGTATGGACACTATAGAATCCATATTTCACACAGAGTCGCCAAGAAGGCTGAGAGATCCAGGTACTGTGGGAAAGGTTCCCATTTATCTTCAGTTACAATCTAGTCTGTGGCAGAGACTTTGCAAAGTTTCCAGATCACATGTTGGCTGCTAGATCTCTGGCTAGAGGTTTATCCGGCAGTGAAGCGCCCAGCTACGAGTGGCTACTCTCTGGGTTAATTAGAGACTTTCAGTGGATGTCAGCAGTTCAAAGTGCCTGAGTTTTATCACCCGTGCCCTCTATTCCCACCTGAGACTGTGTTATGTTGGATGTTACCCCTGCAAAATAAAAACCTTGAAAAGGACTTTTATGTGTCAGCATCTGAAGTTGTTGGGTACAAACCCTGGGAACCCCTAGACAACAACCGACAAGCCACGAGGAGGTAATTGGTAAGCCCAGAAAGTCAAGGCCGCCCCTCGGAGTTATGGCCGCTACATATATATATATATATATATATATATATATATATATATATATATATATATATATATATGTTTATATGTTTTGCATGTTCTCCCTCTTGTTTTTTAGGTCCAAGGACAAGTCATTCTCTTTGGACCTATATTGGTTTATGTGAAATCTGATCACCACAAACCAAAAAGCTATTTAGTTCATTTTTAATATTCAAAGCACCCCCCCCCCCCCCATCCATCCATGCCTCCATGCTTTATTTTGCTGAGAAATCACTTTGAAAAACACCCCGCTTGCATTTCTGTCCGCAGCCATCTTGGCTAAGGGCAGACGATTAACCACTTTAAGACCAGCCTCGTTTTGGATTTTAGGTGTTTACATGTTTAAAACAGTTTTTTTTGCTAGAAAAAAACTTAGAACCCCCAAACATTATATATTGTTTTTTTTCAAACACCCTAGAGAATAAAATGGCGGTCGTTGCAATACTTTTTTTCACACCGTATTTGCGCAGCGGTCTTGCAAGCGCACTTTTTTAGGAAAAAATTCACTTTTTTGAATAAAAAAATAAGACAACAGTAAAGTTAGTCCAATTTTTTTATATATTGTGAAAGATAATGTTACGCCGAGTAAATTGGTACCTAACATGTCACGCTTCAAAATTGCGCCCCGCTCGTGGAATGGCATCAAACTTTTACCCTCAAAAATCTCCATAGGCGACGTTTAAAAAATTCTACAGGTGGCATATTTTGCGTTACAGAGGAGGTCTATGGCTATAATTATTGCTCTCGCACTACCGATCGCGGCGATACCTCACATGTGTGGTTTGACCACCGTTTTCATATGCGGGCGCTACTCACGTATGCGTTCGCTTCTGCGCACGAGCTCCTCGGGACGGGGCGCTTTAAAAAAAAATTTTTTTGTTTTTCTTATTTATTTTTCTCGATTTTATTTATTTTTACACTGTTTTTAAAAAAAATAATTAATTGGCTCACTTTTATTCCTATTACAAGGAATGTAAACATTCCTTGTAATAGAAAAAAAGCATGACAGGTCCTCTTAAATATGAGATCTGGGGTCAAAAAGTCCTCAGATCTCATATTTGGACTTCAATGAAAAAAAAAAATGTAATTTAAAAAAATTACATTTGAAAATTCCTCTTTAAGAGGTATGGGCGGAAGTGACGTTTTTGACGTCGCTTCCGCCCTCCTATGGTATAGAGATGAGTGGCGGCCATCTTAGCGTCACTCATCTCTAGACACATCAGGGGAACGGACCCGATCGCCTCCGCCGCTGCCGACGGTTACGGTAAGCGGCGGGAGAGCGGCGGGAGGGGGGCACCTCTCCCGCCGCCGATAACGGTGATCTCGCGGTGAATCCGCCGTGATGACCACCATTATCGGACAGCCGACCGGCGCCTGAAGAGATGGATACCTCGGTTGTGGCAGCAGCTGCTGCCGTTACCGAGATATCCCTCTTCAAAAAAATGGACGTACATCGTCGTGCGCCGGTCGGAAAGTGGTTAATGTAGCATTTACTTCCTGGAATCCACCTGCCTTCAGTCATGCAAGCACTGGCTCATCCTCCTTTCTGAAGACACCTGGGCTACTTGACCTGCACTCTGCACTATGCACATGCCAGTCAAGTTCCTCCACCCCAAACTCGCTCATCCATGTCTATATGGACCTTGCTTTGTGCACTGGTCAAAATCATTTGGTGGAGGGGGGATTATGGTGTGGGGTTGTTTTTCAGGGGTTGGCCCCTTAGCTCCAGTGAAGGGAACTCTTAAGGTGTCAGCATACCAAGACATTTTGGGCAATTTTATGCTCCCAACTTTGTGGGAAAAGTTTGGGGATGGCCCCTTCCTGTTCCAACATGACTGCCCACCAGTGCACAAAGCAAGGTCCATATAGACATGGATGAGCGAGTTTGGGGTGGAGGAACTTGACTGGCCACAGAGTCCTGACCTCAACTCGATAGAACATCTTTGGGATAAATTAGCGGAGACTGCGAGCCAGGGCTTCCTGTCCAACAGTGCCTGACCTCACAAATGCTCTTCTGGGAAGAATGGTCAAACATTCCCATAGACACACTCCTAAACCTTGTGGACGGCCTTCCCAGAAGAGTTGAAGCTGTTATAGCTGCAAAGGGTGGGGCCAACTCAATATTGAACCCTACGGACTAAGATTGGGGTGCCATTAACGTTCATGTCCCAATTCTTTTGGTAATATAGTGTATGTGTAAAAATTGCAGTGGACCGCAAGTGGTTAAGTGCATGTGTGATGAAACTGCCTGATGCTGAGGATGGGCCAAGAGTTTACTTTGATTTAAGTAGAGGTGTCAGAAGCAGTGAAATAAGGAGAATTATCCATATTTTTACCTTCTTCTTCAGCAGATACTGCAAAACTGAAATGGAAAAGCAGATCAGGTTATGAGGAAAATGATACTCGTGATTGAAGAAACGAGAAGCTCAGCAGTAAAATCTATCAGCAGGGTTTGTATTGAGCTTTGTGTAACAATGTTCCTAATGCTTGCTATACATACCACATTTGTCAGGCAATTTTAACCATTTTTGGTCACCAATAACCAAATACATTAATGCAACTCAGGGCCAGGATAAAAGGGAGGGGAGGGGGGCAGAAGGGGACATGCCCCAGGCACAGCAACTCTAAGTTTAGAGGGCATACTCAGAGCTCACTTTGTCCCTCCTCACTAACAGGAGTGACTGTAGTGTCACTCCTGTCAGCGGAGCTTCATTTTCTGGAGCCCCCATCGGCCCTAGCCCTAGCCCTAGCCGCAGAATATGGCTTCCTGTGCCAGCTTCGGTTTACGAATGACAGTGTGCCATAAGTGACCGCCTCCTTGGTGCAGGAGAAGCGGTTGCCAGGAGGCTGGGCTTTCATGCTGCAGAGCAGGCAGTGCATGGAGAACATGGCAGCCCAATCTCCTGGCAGCCACTCCTCCTGCACTGAGGACAGGGTAAGTAGCTGGGGGTAGGTGGAAGAGCTCTGTACTGGAAATGGAGGGCATGACGTCCTGTAGTAGGGGGGATGGTTTTGGAGAGAGAGATCTTCTTTGAGGGAGAGATGGGGGATGAGGACTGAACCCGCCCAAGCTATCCCACCTGGAAGCGGTCAATGCTGACTGCCAATCATAGGTAACTAGGGCCGCCTCACGATGGGCATGTATACATACTGCTGTGGGGCAGAGAATGCCTCCGCCTCTTATAATTGGCTGTCAGTAGTGGCAGCTTCCTGGTTGGGGAAGTTCAGGCGGGTTTACTGGAGAGGTGGGGCTTTGTAGTGGTGTTTCTTGCAGTGACATCACTGACGAAGGGACATTTTGTTCTTCTCCGTGACACCACCAACATAGTGTAGCGCTACCCCCTCAAGGGCTGCTGGATTTTGGGTCCCCCTTCTTTTGCACAGCCAGTCAACGCACATTTTCGGCAAGCACACAGTCAGTAGACCAGTCCAAGAGTGTTGATTTTGATGTGTATTGGGGTAAACAATTTGGATGGGGTATAGGGAGGTATGGGATGCCCAAAACGAACTTAAAAAAGAACCTTTGAGTCCAACTCCAGCCTGTGGCTATGTGAGACTTCTTCCAAACAGACTGGCAGGAATTTCAATATTGGTCCCAGCACTGATATTTCAGCACCATTCATCCCAAGCAGGGGGTAAGGGTTTGGCACTAGCAGTCCCTCCTAAATGGCTGGCTTGGTATTGCACCGGGCTTCCTTCCTCTATAGGCTGTGGGCAATGAACAAACAGGTTACTCACCCAGTCCCTAGTATTCTGTAGCAGGGATGGTAACTTCTGGTCAGGCCTCCTGCTGAACCAGTCCCATGTGCTTCCAGGGTGTCTCAACCAAGCCTAACTGAGGCTCAAGGGGGTGCGGGTTCATCTCAGCTTCCTTCCTTCTATTTCTCTCCCTCTGGCACCTTCTGCCCAGAGGCAGAGACCCCCAGCCCCTCCAGGCCTCCGGATCCTGGAATCTCTCTCCACATGGCCAAGCGCTACCATATTTAAGGGCTATCTCCCCACCTTTTGGGCCCTCCTTACCCAGGGATTGGCAGAGATCCCTTGAATGTTCAGGCTTTCATCTGTATACCTCCACACACTAAGTTCTGGAACTTACTAGAAGTTTCCAGAAGTCAGGGGGAGGCAACAGAGGCTCAGCATGAAGAGCCAGAGAGCTAAACTACATTGAACTTCCCAAATTTCCTGTGCCTTTGTAGCTCACGCATCCCCAAAACATCAGCGATCCACCTCCGTGTTTCACAGTAGGGATGGTGGACCTTTCATCACAGGCCTTGTTGACTCCTCTCCAAATGAAGCATTTATGGTTGTGGCCAAAAAGCAAAATTTTGGTCTCATCACTCCAAATGACTTTGTGCCAGAAAGTTTGAGGCTTGTCTCTGTGCTGTCTGACGTATTGTAAGAGGGATACTTTGTGGCATTTGCGTAGTAATGACTTTCTTCTGGTGACTCGACCATGCAGCCCATCTTTCTTCAAGTGCCTCCTTATTGTGCATCTTGAAACAGCCACACCACATGTTTTCAGGGAGTCCTGTATTTCACCTGAAGTTATTTGTGGGTTTTTCTTTGCATCCTGAACAATTTTCCTGGCAGTTGTGGCTGAAATTTTAGTTGGTCTACCTGACCGTGGTTTGGTTTCAACAGAACCCCTCATTTTCCACTTCTTGATTAGAGTTTGAACACTGCTGATTGGCCTTCTCACTTCCTTGGATATCTTTTTATATTCCTTTCCTGTTTTATACAGTTCAACTACCTTTTCCTGCAGATCTTTTGACAATTCTTTTGCTTTCCCCATGACTCGGAATCCAGAAACGTCAGTGCAGCACCGGATGAAAGATACAAGGGTCTGTCAGGAGTCCAGAAACTCATTGACCTTTTATACACACACACTAATTACAGGCAAACAGATCACAGGTGAGGAGGGTTACCTTTAATAGCCATTCAAACCCCTTTGTGTCAACTTGTGTGCCAATCACCAGGGTATGTAAACTTTTGATCAGGGTCATTTGGTAGTTTCTGTTGTCATTATGATTTAAAAAAAGTAAACACAGTTGATTGATAACAAATGGCTTCAGCCAAACACTAACCATGAGTGAAAGAAACGTTTTTTTTTTTAATGCCACGTACACACGATAGGATTTTCCGATGGAAAGTGTTCGATTGGAGCTTGTTGTCGGAAATTCCAACCGTGTGTAGGCTCCATCACAGATTTTTCCATAGGAATTTCCGTCACACAAAGTTTGAGATCTGGATCTCAAATTTTCCGACAACAAAATGCGTTGTCGGAAATTCCGATCGTGTGTACACAATTCCGACGCACAAAGTGCCACGCATGCTTGGAATCAAGCAGAAGAGCCGCACTGGCTATTGAGCTTCATTTTTTCTCGGCTCGTCGTACGTCTTGTACGTCACAGCGTTCTTGACGTTTGGAATTTCCGTCCAACTTTGTGTGACCGTGTGTATGCAAGACAAGTTTGAGCCAACATCCGTCGGAAAAAAAAACATGGATTTTGTTGTCGGAAAATCCCATCGCGTGTACGGGGCATATTCTCTGTAAAATGGCCAAGAAATCATAAATTCTGCCAGGGTATGTAAACTTATGAGCACAACTGTATATTATAAATATTTTGGCATGTGCTACTCTTATGCTCCGTACACACTGTCGTTAACTGCGACCACAAAATCCGTCGGATTTTTTTCCGACGGATTTTGTCCGACACTGGTGTTGCATACACACGGTCGGACAAAGTTGTCGGAAAATCCGATCATCCTGAACGTGGTGACGTTCGTTGCGTACGACAGGACTACGTAGAGGCTAGTAGCCGATAGCTTTGGTCTTGTAATGTGACGTGAGCATGCGTGGCACTTTGTCCGTCGGAATTCGCTACACACGATCAGAAAAAGTCCGATAGGACTTTGTTGTCGGAAAATTTGAGAGCAGGAGATAAAACTTTGTCCGTCGGAAAATCCAGCGGAAAAAGTCCGATGGAGCCTACACACGGTCGGAATTTCCGACAACATTGTCCGATAGGACATTTTCCGTGTGTATGGGGCATTAGTCCTGTCCTCTTTTCCACCCAAAAAGGTAAGGGGGGGTTGTTATTGTTCTGAGAAGGTGGTGCAGTTTCCCATCTTCACCCTGGATGTTGAATGACCTTATCCTGACACTGGTGCCACCTACCGCCAACAAATTCTAACAAGACCGTCAAAGTCCAACTCTAGGTCTCCTCAACGTTCTACTGTGAGTCCATGGTGGCCCGATGAGGGTGTGTTTGTGGGATGTGGGTTGTACGGTGCTTAGAATGATTCAGTCTGGATGGTGACTGGCCCAGGATTGCAGATAGTTGAGGCTGCAACGGACAGCAAAATAGAGGATGTAAGAATTCCAACCAGAGTTCCATTTTTTGTGGCTGAAAGTGTCTGAAATTGCCTGAAAATGACTCTGTTTATATGGCTTCCATAACGCCGGTCATGCAGGTTATGATATGATCATTTCAAAGAATGTTCATTTGTCCACGAAGGAATTGCAAGTTTCAAAAATCTAATTGTACTAAATGGTCAGCTCAATCAATAAACAATTATTTGCAATGAAAAGGAAAGTCCTGGCAAAAGATCTGATGGCTTTTGTTCAAACTGATAGGTTATTCGTATTGAACGGCCCCTTGTCTGTTTGCGCAGAGGGTGCAAAAAATAGAAGGAAAAGGTACCACTCGCCATATAAAAGCCTTAAAACAACTTATTGCGTCATCCAGCAAAACAGACTACTCCATCCGATGTACAATCCCTACCAACGCCTTTTAATCGTGTAGCACCCCTCTGACACCCCAAAGGCAAGAAGACAATTTTAGAGGCCAGGGGCGGGTTAGCATTTCACCCCCCAGGGCTGAGTCCATGGCTAAAAAGGGGGGGGTCTGAGTCCATGGCTAACAAGGGGGGGGGCTGAGTCCATGGCTAAAAAGGGGGGGCTGAGTCCATGGCTAACAAGGGGGGGCTGAGTCCATGGCTAAAAAGGGGGGGCTGAGTCCATGGCTAAAAAGGGGGGGGGCTGAGAAAAGATATTGGGCGCCACTCACTTTTGTCTTTTCAAAGTTTTTATTGTAAAACAGTTAAGGAGGTGAGGGTTAGGGGCTCCAGATACTCTAGCACAGGGATATGCAATTATCGGACCTCCAGCTGTTGCAAAACGACAAGTCCCATCATGCCTCTGCTTCTGGGTGTCATGCTTGTGGCTGTCAAAGTCTTGCTATGCCTCATGGGACTTGTAGTTCTGCAACAGCTGGAGGTCCGCTAATTGCATATAGCTGATCACTTACAGACTCTCCAGATCAATGTCCAGCTTCCCAGTGTCTGACCTTTAAGCCGAACCAGCAACACTGTAATCACCAGAAGATATCAGGTGTGACGAAACGCGTAGGGGGGAGACTGCTGTGACTTCATTGAATTAACGGAAGTGTGCGGGAAGCCATTTTGTACATCGGAGATTGTTTAGAAAGTGACATTTTCTAAATGCATGATAACACATGGATTTATGATCAAGGAATCTTTCTGGAGGTACCCTTAATGAGGAGCGGAGTATACCTAACATTCTAAGGATTCTGGTTGGGAAGCTTCCTATGAGCCTTTTGGGGTAGAAGTGAGTTCTGACCTTGCTGTTACCAGAAGGTCATGGCTACCTGGTAAGCCTATAGTGTATTACCTTGTGGAGGAACTTTCAACTTTCCTTTGGACACCTTCATCTCCTAACCGTTTATGGATTGGGTCACCTTCATCAAACGTTTTGCTGGATATTTATCCCTTTCATGACTAAGCCTATTTCTGACTCTTCTATTTCTAAAAAAAATATATATATATATATATATATATATATATATTAATTAATAATATATTTTATTATATATATTATATAATTCGAATTTCGTATAGAATGAATCCAAATTTGAATAAAAAAGTTTAGAATAGAATAGAAAATAGAAAAAAAATAGAAAAAAAAATTAAATATATATATATTGTATATAACATCTTCTGAAATTCTATTTCATATAGACTGAAATCAAATTAGAACAGAAAAGATTACAATAGAATAGAAAATAATAGAAAAGAATAGCATATATATATATATATAAAACAATAGAACAGAATAAAATAAAATATAATATATATATATATTATATTTTATTTTATTCTGTTCTATTGTTTTTTCTAGTCTATTCTTTTGTATTATTTACTATTCTAATCTTTTCTATTCAAATTCATTCTATACGAAATTCGAACTTCAGAAGCTATGTTCCGAAATTCGAATTTTATGTAGAATGAATTTGAATAGAAAAGACTATTATAGAATAGAAAATAATAGAAAAGAAAAGCATAGAAAAACAATAGAACAGAATAATAAAAAAAAAATATTATATATATATATATATATATATATATATATATATATATATATATATATATATTATTGCTTTATTATTTTATATTCTATTTTATTGTATTTTTTAGAAAATCTTTTTCTATTTTTTTTTAATTCGATTCAAATTTGTTTTCAAATTCGATGCAAATTTGTTTTTGAATTCAATTCAATTTTTTTTCAAATTTGTGTTTTTTTCGGATTCGTTTAAATTTGTTACTTTTGTAATTCGGAAATTCGGATGCATACGAATTTCCGAATAATGAAAAATTAGTCCGAATTTTGATTCGGAACGAAACTAAATGCACATGTCTACCCCTAATTAGTTACCTGAGCCCCATCCCTCTCCAGCGCTGTCCACGAGTGTCTAAGTGGTCCGGGACCCTCCTCCCGAATGGCTGAGACACAGCAGCGGCACCATTGGCTCCCGCGGCTGTCAATCAAAGCCAGTCAGCCAATCAGGGGGGAAAGGGGGAGGGGCCAGAGCGGGGGGGCTCCGTGTCTGAAGGGATACACGGAGCTCTGACTCGGCTCGGGTGCCCCCATAGAAAGCTGCTGGCTGAGGGGGGGCACTCGATAGGAGGGAGGGGCCAGGAGCAGCAAGCAGGGACCCGAGAAGAGGAGGATTGGGGCTGCTCTGTGCAAAACCATTAGACAGAGGAGGTAAGTATAAAAAAAAAAAAAAAACAGACTTTACAATCACTGTATAGACAGGTACATATGAGCCTATATCTCAACGCGTTTCGTCAAGCAATGTTCGTTTCTTCAAGAATAGTCAAATCCAGTATATAAATCAACTTAAAGTAGTTGTAAACCCTAAACATGTTTTACCTTGAAGTGAATGTAACCCTCACATAAACTCAGTGAAGTGAACAGCCTCAGATGATACACAGGGATGAAACAAATCTCCCTACATAAGTTTAATAATAAAAAAATATATATAATAAAAATAAACTCTTTTTTTATTATTATTATTGCTCAGCTCTGTCTCAGGATATGAAGGTTATGGCCTATAAGTATAAAGACATGTTTTGTTTATTTAGTCCTCATTAATTCCAATTGAATCCCCCCCCAGTTATATTTTTTATTCATTCTCCAGGGCATAATCCATTGTAACATTTCCAGTCTAACAATTCAGCTGACGCACCAAAAATGTTCCAATTAATTAAAATAATAAAAAGGAAATAACCGACAATAAAAACCGCGGGCCGCACGTTGTCTCCGGCATGTTGGACGCCTCTCTTCTGTGATTTCTCTTGTACTTTCTGGAGGCTCAAAGAAAAAGTTTTGGCATAATCAAGGCGATCGGAGGGGTTTCTCGGAGGGACGTTCGCTGCTCCGTGCCGTAAATAAGCTCCCAGGAGGCCTTTGTGTCATTTCTCTACTTTACAAGTGAAATTTGCCTTTTAAATCGCATTGTATGCGTGTGATATAATGAGGAGCGAGCGACGCCGAGAGACTCTGCGCTGAAAGTCCATCTTTGAAGAAGAAAATCAAGCAATAAACACAACGCGTCTACTTCCATTTCTTGTGATAGGTGTGCGGCTAAGGAGCAAACCTAGTACCTGACACCTTCACAAGTCAGGTGTCAGGCCTCCCTCCCCCCACACCATATTACACTGATAGAAGAGACAAAATACACAGTAAAAGCTGAGATTTATTTTTCCTAGTCCAGATGGGTCAGCGGTCACGCACTGAGGCCACGCATGTAGTTTTGTTTTAAAGCCTTACACTTGGGCCTCACATGCACTTTAAAAGTATTATTATGAATAATAATAATAATAATATTCAGTTTTTTTTACTACTATTATTATTATTATTATAATTAGCAGTAGTAGTAAAAAAGCTTAATATTATTATTATTATTGTTATTATCAGTAGTAGTAATAGTACTAATTGTAAAAAAAATATATATTATTACTATTAGCAGTAGTAGTAAAAAAAAATGATTATTGTTATTATTATTATTATTGTTATTATCAGTAATAGTATTAATTGTAAAAAAAAATATTATTATTAGTACTATTAGCAGTAGTAGTAAAAAAAAACGAATTATTATTATTATTATTAGTATTATTATTATTATCAGTAGTAGTAATAGTACTAATAGTGAAAAAAACAACTGATTATTATTATTATTATTATTATTATTATTAGCAGTAGTAGTAGTAAAAAAAAATTGATTATTGTTATTATTATTATTATTGTTATTATCAGTAGTAGTAATAGTACTAATTGTAAAACAAAAATATTATTATTATTACTATTAGCAGTAGTAGTCGTAGTAAAACAAAATGATTATTGTTATTACTATTATTATTGTTATTATCAGTAGTAGTAATAGTATTACTTGTAAAAAAAGCAGTATTAGTAAAAAAAACGAATTATTATTATTATTATTATTATTATTATTATTATTATCAGTAGTAGTAATAGTAGTAGTAGTAGTACTAATAGTAAAAAAAAAAAAAAACTGATTATTATTATTATTAGCAGTAGCAGTAGTAGTAAAAAAAAATGATTATTATTATTATTATTATTATTATTATTATTATTATTATTATTATTATTATCAGTAGTAGTAATAGTACTAATTGTAAAACAAAAATATTATTATTATTACTATTAGCAGTAGTAGTAGTAGTAAAAAAACGAATTATTATTATTATTATTATTATTATTATTATTATTATTATTATTATTATTATTATCAGTAGTAGTAATAGTACTAATAGTAAAAAAAAAAAAAAAATGATTATTATTAGCAGTAGCAGTAGTAGTAAAAAAAAAATGATTATTGTTATTATTATTATTATTATTATTATTATTATTATTATTGTTATTATCAGTAGTAGTAATAGTACTAATTGTAAAACAAAAATATTATTATTATTACTATTAGCAGTAGTAGTAGTAGTAAAAAAAAAACAAATTATTATTATTATTATTATCAGTAGTAGTAATAGTACTAATACTAAAAAAACGAAACTGATTATTATTATTATTATTATTAATAATAATATTATGATATATAAAAAGGGCATTGTTGACCCTCTTTTCTACTTACAGTAGCTGCGCATTTCTCACCCTAGGCTTATACTCGAGTCAATACGTTTTTCCCATTTTTTTGTGGTAAAATTAGGTGCCTCGGCTTATATTCGGGTCGGCTTATACTATATGTACAGTAATAATAAACAATAAAAACACATAATAACATAAAAATAATATTAAAATGAAAAAAATAACAAAATAATACAAACTTATAATGTAAAAATACTAAACGATGTAACTGATAAGAGTATAGTGCTGGAAAAGCTCACACGATTTCCGACATATTCAACACATTTTTCTTTTCTTTTTTTTTTTTCTTGCAATTATTGGACAAGATAGCAAAACACTTTTGTTAAATTTTATATTTAATCACTGAAAGCAAATTCAAAGAGCCTGAAAATAACTTTTGAAACAAAATGAAAACATTAAAAGCTTTAATGAGATTTTAGTGATCGGGATTATTACATCTTCTTTAGGGAAAACAAAAAGTAAAAAAAAAAATCAGTTCTCCGAGTTCTGAAATGACAATTTCAGCACCTCGGAGAGCTCCGCTCTGCACTCTCCCAGCTCTCTCACATTCATCGGCTGTCAGATCCACGCAGAGAACATTCACCGATGGTAAATGTGTCTTGTGAACCTGCAGAAGGAATTGGACTTTAAAATTACACCCGCCGGCCACTGTATTAGGAGTAGGACCACCTTGCTAATCTCGGGTTGGACCCCCCTTTGGCCTTCATTCTTGGTGGCATAGAATGAAGGCCAAAGGGGGTGTTGGAAACGTTCCTCAGAGATTTTGGTCCATAGTGACATGATAACCTCACGCAGTTGCTGCAGATTTGTCGGCTGCACATCCATGACGCCGATCTCCCGTTTTCCACCACATCCCCAAAGGTGGTCTATTGGATGAGATGTGGTGAGTGTGGAGGCCATTGGATGAGATGTGGCGAGTGTGGAGGCCATTGGATGAGATGTGGCGAGTGTGGAGGCCATTGGATGAGATGTGGTGAGTGTGGAGGCCATTGGATGAGATGTGGCGAGTGTGGAGGCCATTGGATGATATGTGGCGAGTGTGGAGGCCATTGGATGAGATGTGTTGAGTGTGGAGGCCATTGGATGAGATCTGGTGAGTGTGGAGGCCATTGGATGAGATGTGTTGAGTGTGGAGGCCATTGGATGAGATCTGGTGAGTGTGGAGGCCATTGGATGAGATGTGGTGAGTGTGGAGGCCATTGGATGAGATCTGGTGAGTGTGGAGGCCATTGGAGTACAGTGACCTCATTGTCCAGTGGTGAGATGATTGGAGCTTTGTGACATGGTGCATTATCCTGCTGGAAGGAGCCATCAGAAGATGGGGACACTGTAGTCATAAAGGGATGGACATGGTCAGCAACAATACTCAGGTAGGCCGTGGTGATTAAATGATGCTCAATTGGTACTAAGGGGCCCAAAGTGTGCCAAGAAAATATCCCCCCCACCATTACACCCCCCACCACCAGCCTGAACCGGTGATACAAGGCAGGATGGATCCATGCACCACATTCTGACCCGACCATCTGAATGTTGGAGCTGAAATCCAGACTCATCAGACCAGGCAACGTTTTTCCAATCTTCTATTGTCCAGTTTTGGTGATCCTGTGCCAATTGTTGCCTCAGTTTCCTGTTCTTAGCTGACAGGAGTGGCCCCTGGTGCGGTCTTCTGCTGCTGTAGCCCATCTGCTTCAAGGTTTGATGTGTTGTGCATTCAGTGATGGTATTCTGCATACCTTGGGTGTAACGAGTGGTTATTTGGGTTACTGTTGCCGTTCTATCATCTGGAACCAGTCTGCCCATTCTCCTCTGACCTCAACAAGGCATTTTCTTCCACACAACTGCCGCTCACTGGATATTTTCTCTTTTTCCCACCATTCTCTGTAAACCCCGAGAGATGGTTGTGGGTGAAAATCCCAGAAATACCCAGACCAGCCCCGTCTTGCAACCAAAAACCATGCCACGTTCAAAGTCACTTTAATCCCCTTCCTTCCCCATTCTGATGCTCAGTTTGAACTTCAGCAAGTCATCTTCACCACGTCCAGATGTCTAAATGCAGTTGCTGCCATGTGATTGGCTGATTAGCAATTTGTCTTATCAACCAATTGAACAGGTGTAGCTGATAAAGTGTCCGGTGAGTGTATTCGCCGGCAAATGCGCTGGTGAAAATATTCCTCTTCAGCTAGCTATCATTATATCAACCAATACTAAAAATAAATAAAAAAAATAGCATTGTGCCGCTTCAAAACAAAAACTAGTGATTACAATAACATAAAAAATATATCTATAACAACAAAAAGTATTTTTTGGTCACGTGAAAAAATAAAGGCCGTGATTACCGTAAATACTCGAGTATAAGCCGACCCGAATATAAGCCGAGGCACCTAATTTTACCATAAAAAAAAATGGGAAAACTTATTGACTCGAGTATAAGCCTAGGGTGAGAAATGCGCAGCTACTGTAAGTGTAAAAGAGGGTCAACAATGCCCATTTGCAGCCATAGGTCTCCTGAACGTCAAACTTGGTAGTTAGGGGTTCCTAGATGCCCCCTCTAGCTGCAGCCACAATTTGGGGTCTCTGGACCCAAGGGGTCCCGAAATGACATTGCTGCAGATGGACACAGTTGACCGAGTTTGGGGCCCCGTATCTCGGGGCCACGTGGAGCTAGGAACCCCAAATGACCACTGGAATTCATTGACTGATTTACACAGAAGTTTTGTTGTGATTATTTTTTTTTCTAATATAATAATATACCGTATATACTCAAGTATAAGCCGACCCGAATATAAGCCAAGGCACCTAATTTTACCACAAAAAACTGGGAAAACGTATTGACTCGAGTATAAGCCTAGGGTGAGAAATGCGCAGCTACTGCAAGTGGAAAAGACTTGGGTCAACAATGCCCATTGGCATGCCTCACTGTGCCCATTTGCAGCCCTAGGTCCCCCAAACTTCAAACTCGGTAGTTAAGGGTTCCTAGATGCCCCCCTAGCTGCCCAAAGGGCCCCGAAATGACATTGCTACAGATGGACACAGTTGACCGACTTTGGGGCCCCCGTATCTCGGGGTCACTGGGTGCTATTTGGTATGCAAACCCAGTGGAACTATCACTACAACATATCCAAATTTGGTGTTCCTATCACCAAGTGGCCCCCGAGATACGGGGGCCCCAAAATCGGGTCGGGAAATGTAATTCTCTGTGCTTGACTTGAGTATAAGCAGAGGGGGGCGTTTTCAGCGCAAAAAATTGTGCTGAAAAACTCGGCTTATACTCGAGTATATACGGTATGTGACAAAAAAATAGACAATACAATCGTACAATTATATCTGTGACAAAACAAAGTCCTTCCACTTCAAAGTGAAAATATTCAGGTCTGTGAAACCACAACCCCCCGGTGCAGCCAAGACAATACTCCACCACCACCACCATGCCCTCACCTCCAGGCTTGGACCCATATCATGTATACAGGTCAAATATAGGTATCTTTGTCCTGAAGGCAACAGCTGGGCTTGTGGTCTCATCTACAAATAAGATCTGATTATCCAACACTTCAAACAATAACTGCACTTCCCCTTTAAAGGGCCGAACATCCACCATGTAACTGCAAATAGGCTCAAACCACATAGAAAGTCATAATAATGCCGTAACCTTAAAATGTACTTTATTAAAACTCAAATGCACTCATGTACAGAGCCTTGAAAAAGCTGATGACGCACCGCGTTGGGTGGAGCTGGGTGACGTCATTACGGATAGTGAATTACATGATCCAGATGATGTATTGCAAACATCTCTTTGATCTACAGTGCCTTGAAAAAGTATTCATACCCCTTGAAATTTTCCACACTTTGTCATGTTACAACCAAAAACGTAAATGTATTTTATAGGGATTTTATGTGATAGACCAACACAAAGTAACACATAATTGTGAAGTGGAAGGAAAATTATAAATGGCTTTCAACATTTTTTTAATAAATAAATATGTGAAAAGTGGGGGGGGGGCATTTGTATTCAGCCCCCTTTACTCTGATACCCCTAACTAAAATCTAGTGGAACCAATTGCCTTCAGAAGTCACCTAATTTGTAAATAGAGTCCACCTGTGTGTAATTTAATCTCAGTATAAATACAGCTGTCCTGTGAAGCCCTCAGAGGTTTGTTAGAGAACCTTAGTGAAAAAATAGCATCATGAAGGCCAAGGAACACACCAGACAGGTCAGGGATAAAGTTGTGGAGAAGTATAAAGCTGGGTTAGGTTATAAAGAAATCTCCCAAGCTTTGAACATCTCCCGGAGCTCTGTTCAATCCATCATCGGAAAATGGAAAGAGTATGGCACAACTGCAAACCTACCAAGACATGGCCGTCCACCTAAACTGACCGGCCGGGCAAGGAGAGCATTCATCAGAGAAGAGCCAAGAGGTCCATGGAAACTCTGGAGGAGCTGCAGAGATCCACAGCTCAGGGGGGAGAGTCTGTCCACAGGACAACTATTAGTCGTGTTCTCCACAAATCTGCCCTTTATGGAAGAGTGACAAGAAGAAAGACATTGGAGAAAGAAAGTCATAAGAAGTCCTGTTTGTAGTTTGTGAGAAGCCATGTGGGGGAGGGGAGCAAACATGTGGAAGAAGGTGATCTGGTCAGAGGAGACCAAAATTCAACTTTTTGGTCTAAAAGCAAAACGCTATGTGTGGGGAAAACTAACACTACACATCGCCCTGAACACACCATCCCCACCGTGAAACATGGTGGTGGCAGCATCATGTGGTGGGGATGGTTTTCTATAGCAGGGACAGGGAAGCTGGTCAGAGTTGATGGGAAGATGGATGGAGCCAAATACAGGACAATCTTAGAAGAAAGCCTGTTAGAGTCTGCAAAAGACTTGAGACCGGGGCGGAGGTTCACCTTCCAGCAGGACAACGACCCGAAACATACAGCCAGAGCTACAATGGAATGGTTTAGATCAGGGGTCTCAAAACTAGCGGCCCTCCAGATGTTGCGGAACTACAAGTCCCATCATGCGTCTGCCATGCCTGTAACTGTCAGCCTTGCAATGCCAGATGGGAATTGTAGTTCCGCAACAGCTGGAGGGCCACCAGTTTGAGACCCCTGGTTTAGATCAAAGCATATTCATGTGTTAGAATGGCCCAGTCACAGTCCAGACCTAAATCACATTGAGAATCTGTGGCAAGACTAGAAAATTGCTGTTCACAGATGCTCTCCATCCAATCTGACAGAGCTTGAGCTATTTTGCAAGGAAGAAGAATGGGCAAAAATGTCCTCTCTAGATGTGCAAAGCTGGTAGAGACATCCCCAAAAAGACTTGCAGCTGTAATTGCAGAGAAAGGGGGTTCTAAAAACTATTGACTCCGGGGGGCGCCATACAAATGCACCCCCACACTTTTCACATATTTATTTGTAAAAAAATTTGAAAACCATTTATCCTTTTCCTTCCACTTCACAATTATGTGCCACTTTGTGTTGGTCTATCGCATCAAATCCCAATAAAATACATTTACAATTTTGGTTGTAACATGACAAAATGTGGAAAATTTCAAGGGGTATGAATACTTTTTTCAAGACACTGTAGATAAAAGAGATGTTTTCGAGATATATATATATATATGTATATATATATATATATGTGTATAGATATATATCATCTGGATTATGTAATTCACTATCCATAATGACGTCACCCGGCTCCACCCAACACGGTGCGTCATCAGCTTACATTACTAAATTTCAAGGGGTATAAATACTTTTTCAAGGCACTGTAGATAAAAGAGATGTTTTTGATTTTATATATATATATATATATATATATATATATATATACAGGCATACCCCACTTTTAAGTACACAATGAGGTTTATTTACTAAAGCTGAAAAGTGCAAAATCAGGCTCACTTCTGCATAGAAACCAATGAGCTTCTAACCCCAGCTTGTTCAATTAAGCTTTGGTAATACAACCTGGAAGCTCATTGGATTCTATGCAGAAGTGAGCCTGATTTTGCACATTTCCAGCTTTAGTAAATAAACCTCATTGTGTACTTAAAAGTGGGGTATGCCTGTATATCATCTTGATTATGTAATTCACTATCCATAATGACGTCACCTGGCTCCACCCATCACGGTGCGTCATCATCTTATATTACTTTATCAGGGGGTATCATCTGGAGTTTTTCTGTGCTACTTTGTTTCATACTTCTTTGATTACTCCAACTACTACTTTGGTGTCTTCTCTATCTGCCTGTATTGGACAGATTAAAAGTTATTGGTGAGGAACAAGGGCATCAATAATCTTGCTTAGTTTACAAGCTTCCTATCCAACAGTACCTGACCTCACAAATGTTGTTTTTGGCTGAACTGGCACAAATTCCCACAGGCACACTTCAGTGTCTTGTGGAAGGCCTCTCCAGTAGAGCAGAAGCTGTTATGGCTACAAAGTTGGACAACTACATTTCAGTGACCATGGTTTTGCAATAGGATGTCCAACAAGCTCATGTGTGTGGACGCTTAGCGGTTCATGCTGCGTACAGCTGACAATACAAGTGAATGGCTGTAGGTGGCCATGCTTGGATAAATGCCAATGGCTTCTGCAGAAGAGACGCTGCAGGTGCAAGTATGGCTAATCACCAAAACAGCCATTGACACGGGTAAATGCCACTTACAGCCATTCACTTTTATTGGTGGCCGTATGTGGCACGTGTGGCTGTACAGGTGTCAGAAAGTAGACATGTGCACAACAAAAAAATTTGTTTATTTTCGTTTCGTTTTTTTCGTTTCCCAAAAAATTTTTTATTTTGTTTAGTTTTTTTTCGTTTCGTTTTTTTCGTTTCCGTTGATTCGTAACGATTCGTAAATTCGTAAGTCGTCGGTGTTCGTATTCGTAACGATTCGAATTTTCGTTAGAGTTATTTTTTCGTTGATTCGTTTTTCCGTTAGTTTAATTTTACGTTTATTCGAAATTCGGACGCATTTGTATTTATTCGTACATTCGTAACATTCGTAGATTCGTAATTGGAGCATAATTCATAATTTTATGTAATGTGTATGCTATTATTACATTTTAAGAGACACGGAAAATTACGAATCGACAAAAAAAAATCGTTACGAATGTACAAATTTTTTCGTTCAATCCATTCGAAGCACGTTAAGCAGCGCCATTGTAAGAGACACGGAAAATTACGAATGGAAAAATTAAAAAAGTTACGAATGTATGAATTTTTTCGTTGATTCGTTTTTTCCGTTAGTTTCATTTTAGTTTATTAGTTTATTCGAAATTCGGACGCATTCGTATTTATTCGTACATTCGTAACATTCGTAACATTTGTAGATTCGTAATCGGAGCATAATTCATAATTTATGTAATGTGTATGCTATTATTACATTGTAAGAGACACGGAAAATTACGAATCGAAAAAAAAAAGTTACGAATGTACAATTTTTTCGTTCAATCCATTCGAAGCACGTTAAGCAGCGCCATTGTAAGAGACACGGAAAATTACCAATTCAACAAAAAAAAAAAAGTTACGAATGTACGAATTTTTTTCGTTCAATCCATTCGAAGCACGTTAAGCAGCGCCATTGTAAGAGACACGGGAAAATTACGAATCACAAAAAAAAAAAAAAGTTACGAATGTACGAATTTTTTCGTTCAATCCATTCGAAGCACGTTAAGCAGCGCCATTGTAAGAGACACGGAAAATTACCAATTCAACAAAAAAAAAAAAGTTACGAATGTACGAATTTTTTCGTTCAATCCATTCGAAGCACGTTAAGCAGCGCCATTGTAAGAGACACGGAAAATTACGAATCACAAAAAAAAAAAAAAAAAGTTACAATGTACGAATTTTTTCGTTCAATCCATTCGAAGCACGTTAAGCAGCGCCATTGTAAGAGACACGGAAAATTACCAATTCAACAAAAAAAAAAAGTTACGAATGTACAAATTTTTTCGTTCAATCTATTCGAAGCACGTTAAGCAGCGCCATTGTAAGGGACACGGAAAATTACCAATTCAACAAAAAAAAAAAAAGTTACGAATGTACAAATTTTTTCGTTCCTTTTCATTTTCGTTGTTCCTGTTTTTGTTTTTCGGATTTTCTTCATTCGTACATTCGTTGTTTCTAATTTGTTTTTTCCGGTTTTTCGTTATTTTCGGATTCGTTCGATTCGTTATAAAATTTTTAGCGAATCATTCGTTCATTCGTACGAAAACGAATGAACAAGAATAACGGAAAAAAAACGAAAAACGAATTGCACATGTCTATCAGAAAGCAACAGCGACTTTACACCTTAAATCATACAGGAGATGCTAAGAGTTTGTGGGCATGAGGCCATAGATGTGATGATCAGGTATTCACAAACGCTTGGCGTGCATACTAAGACCCCCTTCTTATTTGTAAAACTGCCAATCAAATGAATAGGCCAATAGGAAGACAAGGCAGTTGGGAGGGGGGGAGGGGGGAACTAGGTAGACTTTTACGGGAAACATCAGGACCTGCATGAGACTTGAGCCGACTATATCTCGGGATCTATTGACCATTTTGTCATGTGATTTTCTCCGATGGTAAACTCTACTTGTGCTTTCGTTGAATGGCCCAGCCTGGTGTCAGGACCACATAAAGGATTATGTTATATTTAGTTAATTAAGAAGTTAAGGCCATTTGTACAATGCGTTGGGCTCCCATTGACAGGTTTATGTGTCTTTATGCAGATAAAACATCCCAACCTACAATGGGAGAGCAGAACGTGTGAATAATAATTGGCCGGTTCCACATTTTGGAATTAGCAGCACTAAACCAGAGTCTCCTTCATCTATTATTTATCCGATGGCGTTGTAGCTGTCTGCATTAAATGGGATAGTAAATCTTACATGAGTATTGATTATAACTTAATATCATCCATTACATACAGGCCATTTGTAGAGGACAATAGCCAACCAGTAACATCAAGCACTTAATTAGTGGAAAGACATCTCCGTGATACATTTTAATGCACAGGACGATTTGCTTACATATTGCCAATAATAAGAGGTGCTTCCCTCCTGGCAGCCAGATAAAAGACTCGCATTACATGTTATGAAGCCGTTCCACATCATCATCTGAGAGCCGCTAAGAGCTGAGGAAGCAAAATATGAAGTCAATTATTTATGGCCATCCTTTTAGGATTATGAGCCGTTCCACATGTGATCATGTTCACTCAAGTATCAGAAGACTCATAAAACGATATCGCCAAAGAAAATAGATTGTAAAAATGGCAACATGTACCGGAAGAGTATTCTCCTAGATTGTCTGTCCACCCCTGACCTTCCCTGTCCTTCCTTCCTTCCCTCTTTCCTTCCATTATTCTCTAATATGTCTTACTTTTTTCTAGTGGCTTTCTTTCTTTCCTTTCTTTTCCTTCCCTGCTTCCCTCCATTTTTCTCTTTTTCTTTCTTTTCCTCCTTACTTTTCTTCTTTCTTTTCTTCTTTCTCTACTTTTTCTCTCTCTTTCTTTCTTTTACTTCCTTTCTTTTCCTTCCTTCTTTCTTTCTTTCTTTCTTTTCTTTCTCCTTCTTTTCCTTTCCTTTTCCTTTCCATCTTTCTTTCTTTTTCCTTTTTCCCTTCCTTTCCTTTCTTTTCCTTCTTTATTTCTTTCTCTTTCTTTCTTTCCTTTCCTTCCATTCTTTCTTTTCCTTTCCT
The DNA here is from genome assembly GCA_028564925.1 of Lithobates sylvaticus. Taxonomy (NCBI): domain Eukaryota; kingdom Metazoa; phylum Chordata; class Amphibia; order Anura; family Ranidae; genus Lithobates; species Lithobates sylvaticus. The sequence goes on along the minus strand of CM053033.1, from coordinate 236,231,198 downwards.
TTTCCCTTCTTTTATTTTTTTCTCTTTTTTTCTTTCCTTTCCTTCCTTTCTTTTCCTTTCCTGTTTCCCTCCTTCCTTCCATTGTTTCCTTTCTTTTTTCTTCTTCTTCTTTCCTTTCCTTTTTCTTTCTTTCTTTCTCTTTATTTCCTTCCTTTTCCTTCCCTGCTTTCCTCCTTCCTTGCATTCTTCTCCTTTTTTTTCTTTTATTTTCTTCCTTCCTTTTCTTCTTTCTTTATTTTCCCTACATGCTGCCCTCCTTTCTTCCATTCTTCTCTTTGTCTTCTCTTCTCTTTTTCTTCTCTTCCTTTTTCTGGTCGTTTTCTTTCTTTCTTTCTTTCCTTCCTTTCTTTTCCCTCCCTGCTTCCCTCCTTCCTTCAATTCTTCTCTTTTTCTTTATTTTCCTACCTTTTCTTTCTTTTCTTTCTTTCTTTCTTTTCTTTCTTTCTTTCTTTCTTTCTTTCTTTTCCTTCCCTCCTTCCTTCCATTTCTCTTTCTTTCTTTTCTTTTCCTTCCCGTCTTCCCCCCTTCCTTTCATTCTTCTCTTTGGCTTTCTTTCCTTTTCTCTTTCTTTCTTTCTTTCTTTCTTTCCTTTCTTTCTTTCTCTTTCCTTCCTTCCTTCCTTCCTTCCTTCCTTCCTTCCTTCCTTCCTTCCTTCCTTCCTTCCTTCCTTTCCTTTCCTTACAGCGATGTGCAAGAGAGCAGAGGCTCCTGCTGCTGTCAATCACAGCCAGTGACCATGGAGCAAGGCGCATGGCCCAGCTGTGCTCTGTGTCTCTATGGACACACAGAGCTGGCTCAGGAGCAAGTCTGCAAAAGTGCCCCCACAGTGCCCCCACAGCAAGCGACTTACTATGGTGGGCACTAGGCAGTAGGGATGGGGGCCGCATAAGAGCAGAATCTAGGCTGCTCTGTAATTTGATCCTTTACAATTACTTTAACTCTAAACTGATAACTTGTTGCCTACGGAGAATTGTAGGTACCATTGCTTTTTGTGATGAAATGGGTGTGCATAATTTTAAGATTTGACATGTTTCATATTTTTGTTATTTGGCGCAACCCATCCTTTTATATTTTACTAAAAAAAATGTGTGAACTATTGTGTTTCCACTAAAATAAATTTTAGTGTATTTTTTTCCTGAAAATATTTATTTATTACAGGCACTTATATAGCGCTGCCAGTTTACGCAGCACTTTATATATATATATATATATATATATATTATATATATATATATATATATATATTGTACATTCACATCGGCCCCTGCCTGCAGGGAGCTTACAATCTAAGGTCCCTAGCTCACATTCATACATATACTAGGGCCAATTTATGAAGGATCCAATTAACCTACCAGCATACCACTCTTTGGAGTGTGGGAGGAAACCGGAGTACCCGGAGATAACTCACGCAGGTTTGGATTTGAATCGATGGCCCCTAGCGCTGCTAGGTGGAAGTGCTAACCACTTCGCCATTGTTCTGGACAAAACATGCATTTGGTAAATAGCTGCACAAATATTGTGCAACATTAAAAATAGTAACTACCACCATTTCATTCTCCAGCATCTCTGCTTTCAGAAAATATATACATTTTTGGGGGGTTTACAGTCATTTCTAGCAAAAAAAAAAGCTGATTTTAACATGCGTGCAAACAATTGAACAATTGCCCCGTAGACGAGTGGGTAATCTCAGGATGAACTGGATTACTGTTTTCTACACATTTTTTCAGTGGAGAACCACAAACTGAGCATCTATCATTTGCAGTGGCGTAAGGGGTCAATTTCAATTTAGAGATGATTCAAGAAGCTTTGGGATTTCCATTTGCTACTGGAGCCTAAAGTCCAGCACCAAAACTATCAACCTTGGGCTCCTGGCACCAAGATCTAGCAGACCAGGACCAACATACACCAGAAACACCTTTTGAATCCACCCTCAAATTAAATAGTTGTAGCACCATAACCCCGGGGGCGGCTATGAATTTGCTGGGCTTACCAATTACCTCCTCCTTGTAGCTCGTTGTTCGTTGTCTAGGGGTTCCCAGGGTTAGTAGGTGACAAAACTCAGGCACTTCAGAACTGCTGACATCAATTGAATGTCTCTTTAGATAGCCCAGAGAGTAGCCGCTTGTAACTGGGCGCTTCACTGCTGGATAAACCTCTAACGTGGATTTAGCAGCCAACATGTGATTCAAAGATTTGCAAAGTCTCTGCCACAGACTAAGTTGTAACTGAAGATAAATTAGGAACTTTTCCTATGGTACCTGGATCTTTCAGCCACTTGGCGATACCATGAGAAATGCGGATTCACTAGTGTCCATACAACTTCAGCTCCCAGGCTCTTACCGAGCAGCCAGCTTCTTGGCCCTCCTCCGAAGAGTCCTCCCCTGGTCACTTGTACGAGGTGCCGTGTCCCTCCAATGCCAAGAGCACACCGGGACACCTCCGAATTCTCCTTCAGTTACTGGGCCTCGAACTAGCCAGTTCCGAGGCTCGGGAACGGACGGATCCCAACCCCAGACCATGAGGGCCTCTGGGGCTGGTCAAGATGACCATGTTCACGGGGACGGCAGACACTCCCGGGCCCCGAATCCCTCACGGGGCTGGTCCGGACCGGAACCAGGAATCAAAAGAGCAAGCCGAACCCTGAACACGTGACTTCAGCATCTTAAATACCCCTTCCCAGACTACACAGCGGGGCCAGAGGCGCCCACTGATTGGCTCAGAGAAAGATTGGTACCCAACACGTCCAACCAGGCTGCGTTCTCAGCCTGTCACAGGTACCTCACTGCATCTTTGACCAGGCAGAACTTCAGTACATAACAACAAGGCCTGGGGAATGCCCAGGAAAAAACCAAGCCTACTTACCACCAGCTCGCAGACAACCAAATTAACCTGTCTAACAGTATGCGTTAAAAACAGGGGTTTAGTCCGCACGCATTTGCAAACGCATGCGTAAGCCACAGAGCCTCGTCAAGGCACCCTGATATCTGTGGTCCTAACACTAAACTAAAGCCCCATACACACGGTCGGACTTTTTCATGGATTCTGTCCGATCGGACAATGTTGTTGAAAAATCAGACCGTGTGTATGCACCATCGGACAGTGTACGTCGGATTGTCCGACGGACAAAGTCTTATCTCCTGCTGGAAAGATTTGCCGACAACACGGTCCGATCACACCAAATCCGATCGTGTGTACGGTTGTCCGACCGGACAAAGTGCTACGCATGCTCAGATCACATTACAAGACCAAAGCTATTGGCTACTAGCCTCTACGTAGTCCCGTCGTAGGCAACAAACGTCACCACGTTCAGAATGATCGGATTTTCCGACAACTTTGTCTGACCGTGTGTACGCAAAACCAACATCAGACAAAGTATGACGGACATGATCCGACGGACCTGGTCCTCGGATAATCCGCGCGTGTGTATGGGGCTTAAGAGTATCCCCACAGTGGAGGCACATGCATTCTAACTTCAGTACAGCCCAGCCAAACTGATGCCAAAGTAAAAGACCTATACAAGTAACCCCCAGAACTCCGTTACAGTTCTGGAAAAAAATAAATTTGCACTATAGCGCACACTTTAGAAAAGTGTCGGCGCTACATAGCCAAAGCCTATGCCTGGTCAAATGGGGAAAATCTGCTAATTTTTTCCTTACCCCGCAACCCAACTAGACCAAGCAGAATGTAAAAACTGTTATAATAAACCTTCTTTTAACATCCTGAACTTTTTTTTTTTTTTTTTACTCTGAACTTCCCACAAAGCATCTGTGAATTTATTTTCCAAAAATAGATGGCAGAAAATTGGGTCCTCTTTTAACAAGAGCCGGTGCCTCCATCACTAGTCATGACTTTTGATGGCTGGTAATGAATTGGGACTTCTGAGTGAATCCGATGATTGTAGCATTGATAAGTGACATATGTAGTGGATAGATGTTTTCTTTGATGTCTTCCCTTCGTTCAGATCTAAGAGTTTAGTTGACAAGCAGAATCAGTGTCTTAGTTTACATTAACGAATCGTCTTTGAAATTCTGGATCTGGAAAACAGGTAAAAAAAAAAATAATAAACGTGCGCTTTCTCAGTAGATTAGCAGGATGTGCGGCTTTCATGAAGGACAGGGAATTTGTTTTGATTACCCGGTGTGAAATATATAAATTTTAACATTGAACTGGGAATAAAACTTTCATGGCACATGATCCAAATAATGAGCCACTCAGACCAAAGAGGTTCAACTCCAGCCAAGTTTTATTGTAATGACTCCCACCCAAAGCCATGCCCCCAACATCTATAGCAAGGCTTAATCATGGGCATCCCCATGATTAAGCCTTTCTGTAGGTGAAACATGTTGGGCACATGCCTTTGGGTGGGAGTGAGCAGTTTCCTGTCATTGCAATAAACCTTGGCTGCAGTTGAACGTCTTTCGGTGTGCAGCCCTTTTTTTTGGATGGTGGACCACAATGGACCAAGAGCAGACTCCAGGGTCTGGGCACCCAGCTGATTGTAGGGAACCAAGGATACAGTCTGGCTTGACGGTTTTCCCAACGGAATTCCGATGGAATTCCGCTCAAACTGTATTGCCTACACACGGTCACACCAAATTCCGACTGTCAAGAATGCGGTGACGTACAACATAATACACGATTTATATAGCGCCAACAGTTTACGCAGCGCTTTACAATGTATATACACAATCACACAATATATAACAATATACACAATATATAACACAATATACACTTATTGCGATTTTTTTTTTACGAAAAATATGTAGAAGAATACGCATCGGCCTAAACTGAGAAAGAAATTTGTTTTTTATATATTTTTGGGGGATATTTATTATAGAAAAAAGTTAAAAATATTGCTTTTTTTTTTTTCAAAATTGTCGCTCTTTTTTGTTTATAGCGCAAAAAAAATAAACCGCAGAGGTGATCAAATACCACCAAAAGAAAGCTCTATTTGTGGGAAAAAAAGGACGTCAATTTTGTTTGGGTACAACGTCGCACGAACGCGCAATTGTCAGTTAAAGCGCCGCAAGTGCCGAATCGCAAAAAGTGCTCTGGTCAGGAATGGGGTAAAATCTTCCGGGGCTGAAGCGGTTAATGATGTACTGTATATTTGAATACAGAGCTGCAGTAATAATTTGTATCTTTTGTACCAGCCTGAGTTTCAGCTTTAGGATCAAATAGTAAACAGCCCAATAATCAAAGCTATGACTTGTCCGGGGGGGGCATAATGCAGATTCCCGGCGATGGAATCACAGGTGTCGCCGCAGGTGGGAAGGTTTAAATCTCGCCAAGTGGCGGCGGAGCCGAATCTCTGCCGCTGCGAGGGTGGGGGGGGGGCCTCTGTGCGCGGCAATAAGCCATATTCCGATAACGGCTTTCGGCAGACTAACAAACGACACTATTCGAGCTCTAATTGGTAATGAAATCCTCGTCTTCCCCCTAATTATAATGGAAATGAGATGCCGGGAGATGCTACGAGCCGCACGCGCGCCCAATAAGAAACATCTTGCAACAACTTAATCACTACATTATTATCATTTATATGACCCGATCCAGACTATGATATTTTTACAGTCTCGGGTCATCTGCATCTAAATAGATGTTTTAGAAAACATAATACAAGAAGCGGCGGGGAGCCGCCTGTACAGAGACGAGCGCGGCAGCCGCGGCGGGGAAAAAACTTCTACATCACAAAAAGAAAAAAAAAAAAAAGAAGGCAAAAGGAAAAAAAAAAAAACGCACAACACCTGGGGAACGGGGAACGAGAAGCCTGACGTAAATTCATTTTTCCATCCACGGCTGTTTAAGTATTTATGTGAGCTATGTATTTAGAATGTTTTATGGGGGAATAGCGTACGGCTTGTTCCTGGAGGCGGGCCGAGGATATAGACGCCGCTATTGATCATCGTGTTTTCATTTTTTTTTTTTTTAATATGTTTTGCAAAAAAAAAAAAAGGTTCAAGAAGGCTAAAGAACTCTTGTACTTGCAGCAGCTCACACTAATTAGATAAAAGGAATGGTCTGGGCCTAGGACTGATAATACTTGAATTGATGGAATATTAAATCAGCTCTGAGTGCAGTTATTCTGAGTCGTCGACGTTCAGAGTTTTCAATCTCCATGCAGCTTCCTACTACAGGGGAAGAGGTTCATGGAGAGATGGCTCTAAGTGATTTTCCATAAAAAGTCAGAGTAGTTACAATAAAATGAAAGGCAAGAGCGTTATGAGGGCTCTACTTGTCAAGGAAGGCGTCCCAGTGATCCAGGAGGACCTGCCCGCAGAACTCCTTCCAGAAGACCCAATCGGCGCTTGTTGGCGCGCACTGGGGCCCCTTGCTGTCCGGTCTACAGCGTTCCCTGAGACCCTTGCTAAACCTGCTGACTACCTGCCTGATTCCTGTTACCTGGCTTGTTCCTGACTTCTCCTGCCTGCTGCCTGCCTCTGACCCCGGCTTGTCTGACCATTCTCTGTCTGCTCCTCTGTCCTGATTGTTACCCGCCTGTTGCCAACTCTGCCTGTACCCTGACTATCCGCCTGCACCTGCTCTGACCGCCAGTGTTGACCCGGCCTGCCTGACTCCGCCCAGCGTTTCTGTGTACTACAGCACGCCACCTCCTAGCCTGCTGACCAGCGTCCCTGCAGAACTACAGAACACCTCCCTGCTGCCAGCTGTTCCAGAAGTTCCTGCCAAGTCTCCGAACTTTTCCGTGCTGCCTGCAGTTCCTGTGTTCCAGATCCCTGCACTGTTCCCATCAAGGCCCACATCTGCCACCTGCCAGGCACTTGTGCTCCCCTGCACTCGCGAGCCCCTGTCTCCACCTTCGGGGGGTTCACGAGCCAGAGGCATACGAGAGGCCGCTCCCTGCCTTCTGGGCTCCATCCCCAGGTACGTGACACTACTGTAGAAAGCTGCCAGTCAAAAAGTTGGGAGGTATGGTTGGCAGGCATGTACAGGTACAAGACAGGAGCAGGATCAGGCAGGAATAAGGTTCTGGATAAATCAGCAAGTGGTATCTGGCTAGCAGGCAAACCAACTAAAGCAGGAGGGAAATGCAGAGGAGGGACTAAATACCCTCCCAGCAGCCAACATCAGGTGACTGAAGTCTAATTGCTGGGATCTGCTGGCTGCTATGAGACACCTGCTGGTTGACACTGGAACTACAACCTTCTGGTCTAATGCCGTGTACACACGACCGGACTTTTCGAAGGACTTTTGATGGACTTTCGACGGACTTCCGTCGAATCGGACTTGTCTACACACAATCACACCAAAGTCCGATGGATTTGACCGTGATAACGTACGACCGGACTAATTTGACTGGAAGCTTTCTACAGTAGAGCCCTCATAATGCTCTTGCATTTCATTTTATTGTAACTACTCTGACTTTTTATGGAAAATCAGAGGGACAAGTGCTACAAAAAGTAATAACTGCAGTGATGAGTTGATAGGAGAATTAAAAGTTCAGTTGTTGGGTGGAGGTGGGATAGGCTTCCCTCTAGAGATGGGTTTTCAGGGATCGCCTAAAGGTGGACAAAATAGCAGATAGCTGGTGTCAGGAACGGGATCTCCTGGCGGTACTGAGGTTCTAATGCCGCGTACACACGGTCCGACTTTTCGACAGCAAAGGTCCAACGGAATGAATCCGTCGGACAATTCGACCGTGTGTGGGCTTCATCGGACCTTTGCTGTCGAAAAATCAGACATGTCTGCTCCATGCTTGTTTCTAGGGTTTAGGGAATCATGTTTCTGGTCCAATGGTGGATTGTCTCTGTGTGGGACCAGGATCGGTGGTGGTGTTGAGATTTCAGCTTATCATACCTTCTTTTGGAAGTTTTGTTCCTTACACCCTTTTCCTGCCCAGATGTTTGTTTCTATCTGGGGGCATTTGAGACACATTTGGTGGAGCATCTTGAAACATCCTCGTAGAGTTTTTTTACTCTTGGGCCCCTTTTTGCGGTGAAATAGACTATGACCTTGCTGAGTTGTTTTCTGCCTGGGGTGGGGAATGTCTACGTCCTGGATCAATAGGTTGATATAGAGTGGCTTCCCTGAGGAAGAATTTATGTGCACTATTCGAAAGGCGTCGGAAATTTTTCAACTACTTACCTTGCAGAGTCATGATATACCTTATGGTGAAGATATTTGCCAGCACACTATAAAACGACACAAATAGCGTCCAAACGGGTGATTTATTGCATGATCACAACAGCCAAAATCAGGTGACTGAAGTCTAATTTCTGGGATCTGTTGGCTGCTGGGAGACACCTGCTGGTTGACACTGGAACTACAACCTTCTGGTCTAATGCCGTGTACACACGACCAGACTTTTCAAAGGACTTTTGATGGACTTTCGACGGACTTCCGTTGAATCGGACTTGTCTACACACAATCACACCAAAGTCCGATGGATTTGACCGTGATAACGTACGACCGGATTAATTTGACTGGAAGCTTTCTAGAGTAGAGCCCTCCTAACGCTCTTGCATTTCATTTTATTGTAACTACTCTGACTTTTTATGGAAAATCAGAGGGACAAGTGATACAAAAAGTAATAACTGCAGTGATGAGTTGATAGGAGAATTAAAAGTTCAGTTGTTGGGTGGAGGTGGGAAAGGCTTCCCTGAAGAGATGGGTTTCAGGGATCGCCTAAAGGTGGACAAAATAGCAGATAGCTGGTGTCAGGAACTGGATCTCCTGGCGGTACTGAGGTTCTAATGCCGCGTACACACGGTCAGACTTTTCGACAGCAAAGATCCAACGGAACAAATCCGTCGGACAATTCGACTGTGTGTGGGCTTCATCGGACCTTTGCTGTCGAAAAATCAGACGGACTTTAGATTTAGAACATGTTTCAAATCTTTCCGACGGACTCGAGTCCGGTCGAAAAATCAGTTCGTCTGTATGCAAGTCTGACGGATGAAAACCGACGCTAGGGCAGCTATTGGCTACTGGCTGTGAACTTCCTTATTCTAGACCGGTCGTACGTCATCACGGTCGAATCCGTCAAACTTTGGTGTGATTGTGTGTAGACAAGTCCGATTCGACGGAAGTCCGTCGAAAGTCCGTCGAAAGTCCTTCGAAAAGTCCGGTCGTGTGTACACGGCATTAGACCAGAAGGTTGTAGTTCCAGTGTCAACCAGCAGGTGTCTCCCAGCAGCCAGCAGATCCCAGCAATTAGACTTCAGTCACCTGATGTTGGCTGCTGGGAGGGTATTTAGTCCCTCCTCTGCATTTCCCTCCTGCTTTAGTTGGTTTGCCTGCTAGCCAGATACCACTTGCTGATGTATCCAGAACCTTATTCCTGCCTGATCCTGCTCCTGTCCTGTACCTGTACATACCGGCCAACCATACCTCCCAACTTTTTGAGATGGGACCAAGGGACACATATTAGCAAATGTATGTAGGCAAAGGACACACTCCCTGTCAGGCCTCCTTAAAGGGGAATTATACAAAAAAAAAAAGAATAGTTAAGCCCACAAGTACTTTTTTTAACCACTACTATTACTACTAGTAATCATACTAGTAGTTTTTATAGTAGCGGTAGTCACAATAGTATTTTGGTTGTGATATTATTTTTATTATTATTAGTAGTAGTAGTAATAGTAGTAGTAGTGGTGGTGGTATTTTGATATTATCATTATTATTATTATTATTATTATTATTATTATTAGTAGTAGTAGTAGTAGTAGTATTATTATGGGTAGTAGTAGTAGTAGCAGTAGTAGTGGTATTTTGATAATAATATTATTATTATTATTATTATTATTATTATTATTATTATTATTATTAGTAGTAGTAGTAGTAGTAGTAGTAGTAGTAGTAGTAGTAGTAGTGGTGGTATTTTGATATTATCATTATTATTATTAGTATCATTATTATTATGGGTAGTAGTAGTAGCAGTAGTAGTAGTGGTATTTTGATAATAATATTATTATTATTATTATTATTAGTATTATTGTTAGTAGTAGTAGTAGTAGTAGTAGAAACATTAATCATACTAGTAGTTTTTATAGTATTGATAGTCACAATAGTGATTTGGTTGTGATATTATTATTATAAGTAGTAGTAGTAGTTGTAGTAGTAGTGGTGTTGGTATTTTGATATTATCATTATTATTAGTATTATTATTATGGGTAGTAGTATTAGCAGTAGTAGTAGTGGTATTTTGAAATCAGTGCTATTATTATTATTAGTAGTAGTAGTAGTAGCAGTAATCATAGTAGTTTTTGTAGTAGCAGTAGTCACAGTAGTATTTTGGCTGTAATATTAATATTATTATTTTTGTATTATATTATTTGTAGTAACAGTAGTAGTAGTAGCAGTAATCATAGTAGTAGTAGTTTTGTAGTAGCAGTAGTCACAGTAGTACTTTGGTTGTAATACTATTATTATTATTATTATTATTAGTAGTAGTAGTAGTAGTGGTATTTTGATAATAATGTTATTATTAGTAATAATAGCTGTATTTGTTATTATTATTACTAGTAGTACTAGTGTTTTTTTTTTGTATTTGAATTATGTTGTTATTATCATCTAAAGCCAATACTGACAAAACCAGATGATCTTATTACCACAGAGGACAGAAGAGCACCTACAGACATTTACCTGAACACAGAAGCCTCGGTGTAAATGAGTTCCCTGGTGGAATGAGAACAAAATGTAAGTAGGACAGGAGCAGCAGGACTACTATTTGTATAGTTTGCAACTTACCTATAAAAGGCAAAAAAAAAAAGGAAATTATAACAGCCATTTTGAAATGGTATTTTCGGAAAGAAGAGGTCTGGTCGCCTACTGTCAGTCGCTGGGGGGGGAGTCAGCTTTTCTTTTATTTCTTATTTCTTTGTGCTGTTTTATTGGTCTTTTACGTTCTTGTTTAACCCACATTTTGTTTAATGTTCTCGGCTGTTACTTGCTAACTCGGCGATATCATTTGTTTGTGCATTTTGTCTCTTTCCAGACACATTTCAAGAACGCCAATTTATCCGAATCCCCCCTCGGGGGCCTGCTGGAGCTGCTTCACGAGTGGCGGGCGGTGTACTCGGCGTCTCGGAGGGGTAGGAGCCGATATCTACTGTCACAGCCAATTCATTAGCCGGTGGAGATCGCGCTCTTCAGTCAGGAAATAAAGGAATGCCTCGTTCTCTCTTCTCCGCCATTATATACGGGATGCAATGCTCTTTACACCGCAAGGTAGTCCCACATTAGTGACAGGGGAGGTTCTTCTAGTTAGAATTATTTTATTTTTTCATTGCATTTGAGACCTTTTTTATTTAATGTTTTATTACTACTTGTCTGTAGCTCATTAGACCCCCTCTGTAGGCTCTCTAGAGCAGGGGTAGGCAACCAGTAGCCCTACAGCTGTTGTGGAACAACATTTCCCATGAGGCATTGCAGGGCTGGCAGTTACAATTACTCCCAGAGGCATGATGGGACTTGTAGTTCTGCAACAGCTGGAGGGCCCCAGGTTGCCTACCCCTGCTCTAGAGCCATAGCAGGCGCGCACGTGCTGCCAGAGGCGCACGCCCGCTGCATGGTGGGGGATCCGATGCATGTGGCTGGCAGCCACGATGTCCACCAGCCACCCGGGAAAGAGAGCCAGAACGGGGATCTGTCAATGTAAACAGACAGATCTCCATTCTGTCAGGGGAGGAGGCGAGACAGATCTGCTGTCCCTAGTGATTAGGAACAGTGATCTCTCTCCTCCTCCAGTCAGTTCCATCCCCCACAGTTAGAAACACCTCCCTAGGGAACACATTTAACCCCTTGATCGCCCCCTAGTGTTAACCCCTTCCCTGCCAGTGACATTTACACAGTAATCAGTGCATTTTTATAGCATGGTCGCTGTATAAATGTCCATGGTCTGAAAAAAGTGTCAAAAGTGTCCAAGGCAATGTCGCAGTCCCGCTAAAAATTGCACAAAACGATATGGTGTTAAACTGGCAGTAACGCACACAGAACTATATGGCGTTAAACTGGCAGTAACTGGCAGAAACACACGCAGAACTATATGGTATTAAACTGGCAGTAACACACACAAATCTATATGGCGTTAAACTGGCAGTAACAAACACAGAAGTAAATAGCGTTAAACTGGCAGTAACCCACACACAGAAGTAAATGGTGTTAAACTGCCAGAAACGCACAAAACTATATGGCGTTAAACTGGCAGTAACGCACACAGAACTATATGACGTTAAACTGGCAGTAACGCGTACAGAACTATATACCATTAAACTAGCAGTAACGCACACAAAACTATATGGCGTTAAACTGGTAGCAACACACACAGAACTATATGGCTTTAAACTGGCAGTAACGCACACAGAACTATATGGCGTTAAACTGGCAGTAACACACACAGAACTATATGGCGTTAAACAGGCAATAACGCACACAAAACTATATTGCATTAAACTGTCAGTAACGCACACAGAAGTAAATGGCGTTAAACTGGAAATAACACACAAAACTATATGGCTTTAAACTGGCAGTAACTCACACATAACTATATGGCGTTAAACTGGCAGAAACACACACAGAATTATATGGCTTTAAACCGGCAGTAACGCACACAGAACTATATTGCGTTAAACTGGCAGTAACGCACACAGAAGTAAATGGCATTAAACTGGCAGTAACGTACACAGAAGTAAATGGCATTAAACTGGCAAAAACACAATCAAATAGACGGTGTTAAACCATCACTACACTGACACTATTTGAACTGTCCCTTCTCTAGCTATACTCTAATGTAAAGATTACTGACACGGGCTGCACACTATGCAAAGCTGAATGATGGTCCTCCTCACTACACTCACACTATCCCTAGACTGACACTAAACTAATATTCTACACTGACAATTGAAGCAAAATAGCACAGTATAGTACACTAACTAACTAATAGCACTGAACAGAGCCCTGTTCTATCTCTCTCCACGCCGAAATCACACTGAAAATGGCTGCCATTGAAAGAATAATTTTATACTGTGGGGCGGGAATGAGCCATGAATGGATAAAGTCATGATGACAGTGTCCAATCATGACTCTGACAGTTCTCTGTGCCCTGATTGGCTGAAGCTTTCACTGCTTCAGCCAATCAGGGCTTGCAATGCACTGTTCAGCGCCATGATGCATTATGGTTGGTACGGGGGCCGAACAAAGGGTCAACCAACCCGTTTGTTCGGCTGTTTGCCAAACGTCCGAACAGCGAAAGTTCAGGCCGAACCGTTCGCACATCCCTAATCATAACTCTTCCCTACTGTATCCAAAACTAAAATAATAATAATAATATACAGTAGATTTACACACACTTTAAAAAAGGAGGATGTACATTTTTTTCTGCATGCAAAATTCGAGTACTAACAATGCAGGAGCTTAGCAAACTCCAATCCTCACTATTTACTGTAATAACTTACCAGGCAAGCCTGTTTTATTTATTTTTTGCTTTTTTTTTTCATCTTTCTTTTTGTTTTTTGCTTTACTCCTAATTAAAAAAAGCAAATCTTCAGGACCATAATACATCTTCATTGATTTAATAACAAAGTGACTCAAAAGCTTTCTGGCTCTACACGACTGATCACAGAAAAGACTTTCTAATCCTAAGTCTATGTACAAAGTATAAAGTGGGACTTGAAGTTAAACTTCATTTCTTTATGTTTTCTAATTTCAATTAAGTCATTTCAGTATTAGTTTTCCCGCAAAACTGTATTAAAAAAAAAAAGAAGAGACTAATTACCATATTTTGCTCTAATAACAACAATCAGGGCCCTGGAAGATCAACACCGATAAGCCGACTCCATCTAACCACTTTTTATTGATTTTTTTTTTTAGTTGTATTTAAATATATATATATATATATATATATATATATCACTTCCACAGGGCCATTTTGTCTGCTTGTATGTGCCAAACAATTTGCCCCAGGCTGGGGGATAAGCCACAGGCACGTTGGATCTCCCTAAGCCCTCGCCCACACGGTTGGAAATTCCGACCACAAAATCCATCTGATTTTTTCCGACGGATTTTGTCCCACACTGGTGTTGCGTACACACGGTCGGACAAAGTTGTTGGAAAATCCGATCATTCTGAACGTGGTGACGTTCGTTGCGTGGGGGCGGTGGCAAGTTTTTGTTATCACATAGTGTTTGTATCGGTCCAGCAACGCACCAACACCTTTGCAGCCATTGTGCAATCTGCTGGGGGTTTGGTGTGCTCCTGTACCTTTCCTGTACCTTTAAGAAGGGATGGCTCCCCTTCAGTCCACCTGCCCTCATCCACCCATTAGAATGCATGTGCCTCCACTGTGGGGACACTCTTAGTTTAGTGTTAGGACCACAGATATCAGGGTGCCTTGACGCGGCTCTGTGGCTTACGCATGCGTTTGCAAATGCGTGCGGACTAAACCCCTGTTTTTAACGCATACTGTTAGACAGGTTAATTTGGTTGTCTGCGAGCTGGTGGTAAGTAGGCTTGGTTTTTCCCTGGGCATTCCCCAGGTTTTGTTGTTGTATGACGGAACTACGTAGAGGCTATTAGCCAATAGCTTTGGTCTTGTAATTTGATCTGAGCATGCGTGGCACTTTGTCCGTCGGAATTCTCTACACACGATCGGAAAAAGTCCGATCGGATTTTGTTGTCGGAAAATTTGAGAGCAGGATCTTTTTCCGTCTGAAATTCCGACGGAAAAAGTCAGATGGAGCCCACACACGGGTCGATTTTCCAACAACATGGTCCGATCGAACATTTTCCGTCGGAATTTCCGACCGTGTGTACGGGGCATAAGAAGAGATCTAGCCAGCTGGTTAGCTGCAGTAGGTTTATTGGTGGAGGATTTTCCCCTTGGTGTACCCTGTCACTTCTTTGAGGGTGTTGTGTGCAGTGTCACTACTGAAGATTGAAGATCTACTTACCTCTCTAATTGTGGACTTTCTACTTGAATTGTGGACTATCTACTCATTTTTATTTACTTTTATTTATTTTCTTTTTCACTGTTAATATCATATTGGTTATTGATTGATAATATGTGAATAAGATTGATCATCATTTATTGCACGGTAGCAGCATTTAATTACACTGCAATTTTTAGCATTCCTTGATATAAGTATATAGTTTATCACGTATACTTTTTGATTTTTTCTTTTATATATATATATATATATATATATATATAAAACGACACCCTGAGTATGAAAGGGTTTAAAGCCGTTTAGGACATTCCATTTCCGAACACAAAGGCAGCTACCGAACACTCTAATCAGCCGAACAAGAAACCCATACGAATAATTCTTCCCCCCCACCAAGTACGAGACGAGGCTCTGTATAGAGGGTCAAACAGGAATCAGACTCTTTGTTTGAACCAAAATTACAAGTCTTTATATACAGTTAAAGAGGAGGTTCCTACTTCCTGCTAATATTACTCTAATGCCGCGTACACACGAGCGGACTTTTCGGCAGACTAGGTCCGACTAACTTTTCGAAATGAACTGACTTGGCCACACACAATCATACTAAATTCTGACGGATTCTAACGTGATGACGTACAACCGGACTGGAATAAGGAAGTTCGTAGCCAGTAGCTAATAGCTACCCTAGCGTCGTTGTTTGTCCGTCGGACTAGCACACAGACGAACGGATTTTTCGATAGGAACTGGGTTCAGCTGAGTTCCGACGGGAAAATTTAAAACATGTTCTATTTCTAAAGTCTGTCGGATTTTTCGACAGCAAAAGTCCGATGGAGCCCACACACGATCGAATTGTCCGACGGATTCGTTCTGTCGGATCTTTGCTATCGAAAAGTCCGCTCGTGTGCATAACAATACACCTGTAACCAGAAACCTAATTAACATGAGCTAATTTACTAAATCATTTACCCAGACTAGGTGACTCAGAGACATGACCTTTAGGACAGACTTGCCGTCTTTTAGCTCAGAACATGGTCCGATCGGATATTTTCCATCGGAATTTCCGACCGTGTGTACGGGGCATTAGAGAGGTTGTTCTTGAAAAAAAAACAGACTCACTGGCTGGATCCCCAGATGAACATACTGTAGAAGAAAGAGAGCCTAAAAAAAGAAAATCAATGCAGCCATCACATGTAAGAACTGGCAAGCTGACGTAGAATAAATGTTTACTTATGGGTTTAATATCGCTTTAAATATAGACTGGTCTCAGCTGGTTAATGTCCTGGGATAAAAAAAGAATGGACGCATTTCGTATTCTTCGTGCCGATCATATCGTTGTATATTTAGCCTGTCAGTACTTTGTGAAAAGTCATATTAAAAGGGAATTTTCTTCATATACAGGATGCCTAATGCAGGAAATAGTAACTCTGACAGCCTGAAATGAGCTCAGAATATCAATAGGAAGGAGATAGAAGGCGAACAGAAAAGGAAATTACTAATAAATAAACATAAATGTGTAAGTCGGCACTGGTTGAGTCCACACATGTATTTCCCAACCAGCCCCAGGAGCCCAATCCATAAACCTACATATCCCGCTAACAAAGAAATCTGAAGAAAAAAAAAGAAAAGAAAATACTTCCGGATCCGATTCTGCTTTTGATACAGATGGATAATAAGTGATTATTCCTATAATCACAAGAAGCCCTTTTAATGTGTTTGTTGGTGAGCTTAACCACCTGATTACTTTGCACTTAAACCCCCCTCGTGACCAGACCAATTTTCAGCTTTTGGCGCTGACGTACTTTGAGTGACAATTGCGCGGTCATACAACACTGTACCCAAATTAAATTTTTATCATTTTTTTTCCCACAAATAGAGCTTTCTTTTGGTGGTATTTAATCACAGCTGGGGTTTTTATTTTTTGCTAAACCAACAAAAAAAGATCGAAAATTTAAAAAAAAAAAAAAAAATCATGTTTAATAGTTTGTTATAAAATTTTGCAAACAGGTAATTTTTCTGCTTCATTGATATGCGCTGATGAGGCGGCACAGGTGGGCACTGATAGGCTGCACTGGTTGGCACTGATAGGCTGCACTGGTGGGCACTGATAGACTGCACTGGTGGGGACAGATAGGCTGCACTGGTGGGGACAGATAAGTCGGTACTGATGGGGACAGCGAAGATGGCACTGATGGGCACGGATGGGTGGCACGGATGGGTGGCACAGATGGGTGGCACCGATGGGCACTGATGAATGACACCGATGGGCACTGATAGATGGCACTGATGGGTGGCACTGATGGATGGCACTGATGGGCACTGATAGGTGGCACTGATGGGCACTGATGGGCACTGGTAGGGGACACTGATGAGCACTGGTAGATGACACTGATGAGCACTGGTAGGTGACACTGATGTGCAGCACTGGCACTGTGGGCACTGACAGATGGCACTGTGGGCACTGACAGATGGCACTGTGGGCACTGGTAGGCGGCACTTTAATTATGCAAAGGTGGGCACCATGGATTGGGCACATTGCTGGGCACATTGCAGTGAGACGAACTGATGCCCCTCTCACTGCCGCCGGTGATCGGCTTTTTTTTTTTTTTTCTCCTCGCGCTATCAGCACGAGAAGGAAAAAAAGCCGATTACCGGCTCTGTTATTATCACATGATCAGCTGTCATTGGCTGACAGCTGATCACGTGGTAAGGGTCGGGATCGACCCCTTACTCGGATCTGTGATCCAGCGAGTCTCACAGACTCGCTGATCACAGAGCGCGCCGCGCGCGACCTTCAGGGGGCGCGCAGGCAGCTCGCGGATCTCAGGTGGTTAAAATGAACACCCTCCTACTGAAGTTTCTATAAGGACCATTTATATAGGTATTTATTAACCACTTCACGCCCGCCGGCCGTCATATGACATCCTTGACTTTGAGCGGGTATAGCTGAATGATAAGAGAAAATCTCACCCAAGCTCTACCGCTATATAGTGTAGTTGGTGTGTAGCGTAGTAGTAGTATAAATAAGCTCACAAAAGATCCATAGAAAAGTACAGGCCGGCAACTCGACAGCTTCTCCATAGAAAATATTTATTTAAGCATTACAGTAATGACATCATCCAAAAACGGACGCGTTTCAGTCTTAGGCCTTCATTAACCAGTTCCCGACCGGTGCGCGACGATGTACGTCGGCAGAATGTCACAGACAGTCAAATGGGCGTACAGGTACATCCCTTTAAATTTGCCGCCGTGCCATTGCGCGTGCGCCGCCGGCCTGGACCTCCGTGAGTCGGATCGCGAGTCCCGCGGGGAAAATTGCCTCTCTGCTAAAAAACATATATAATGTTTGGGGGTTCTATGTAATTTTCCAGCAAAACAATTATGATTTTTACATGTAGGAGAGAAATGTCGGAATTGGCCCGGGTGGCAAATGGTTAAAATGGATTCTTCAAGTTTAGCCACTTTCCACCCAGGCCAGTTCTGACATTTCTCTCCTACATGTAAAAATCATAATTTTTGGGTTGAGATCAGGCCAGTCAAGTTCCTCCACCCCAAACACGCTCACCCATGTCTTTTATGGACCTTGCTTTGTGCACTGGTCCCAGGGCCGTCTTTAATATTGACTGGTCCTGGGCAAAACATTTTTTGGGCCCCCCTGAACTCGCTCATCCATGTCTTTATGGACCTTGCTTTGTGCTCTGGTCCAAATCATTTGATGGAGGGGAGATTATGGTGTGGGGTTGTTTTTCAGGGGTTGTGCTTGGCCCCTTAGTTCCAGTGAAAGTGAGGATCCACCAATAGGGGCTAGTAAGTTGCCAATCCCAAAATGAATATGAAAGAACAAATACCCCCCAAGGTAAGTACTAGGGACTTTCTTTATAGGCAACAAGGGAAAGAATATGAAAACATATTGTATAAATGGTATTTATTTATTGAAAATATAAAATTATTCAGGTGCAAACATCACCAAAGATAGAATTGATAAAAAGAAGTTATAACAATAAATCGTTAGTGCGTGGTAATTGTAATCTTATATAACAGAGGGCGGGGCCACCCAGTGGCCCTGCCCCCCTCTGACGCAAGGTTCCGTTATAGAAGCGTCAGAAGAAGAGAAGCGTCATACAGCGGGAGCCTCCCATTGATGTGGAAAGCGGGCCGAGAACGAAGCGGGGAAGAAGACGCCGTGGAGAAAAATGCCGGACGAGAACACCGGAGCAAGGAGCAGAGGATCGGAGGAAGAAGCAGAGGAAGAAAAAGATGGACGAAGAAACCGAAGGATGAAGGAAGAAGAAGGAAGAAGACCCGAAGAAGATGGAAAGAAGAAAACTTTAAATAAAGAAATTGTCAAAAACTGGCTCTTGTTTCATTTTTGACACTTTTTTGTGAAATGGTAGGGGTGTACCCCTTTACCATTTCACACAGGGGGGGGGGGATATGGGGGTCTCCTTGTTAAAGGGTGCTTCCAGATTCCGATAAGCCCCCCCCCGCAGATCCCCCACAACCACCGGCAAGGGTTGTGGGGATGAGACCCTTGTCCCCATCAACATGGGGACAAGGTGCTTTGGGGGGGCTACCTGGTGGAGATCGAGCTGTAGAGAGGGCTTCTCTTGCACCTCCTGACCAACGCCCCTGGTAGAGATGGACAGGGAGTGAAAGAACCAGCGTGGCACAAGGGCTGATGTTGCAGGTGGCACCGGCTGGGCCTTGGCAGGAACCCGACAGCTGCAGATCACCGGATAGGCACTGAGAACAGGAACCCTGTGTTGCTGGATCAGCAGGCGGAAGCGTGGTCGGAACATAAGCCAGGGGGTCATCAACTGCCGAGCAGAGCAGGTACCGGAACGTGAGGCAAAAGCCAAGACAGGATACAGGCCGGGTTCGGAACACAGTTGGGCAGCGAGGTGCAGAAGCATGAAGCAGGAGCAGGAGCAGGGTCAAACACAAGCCTGGGTCACAGGAAGGCAGACGGAAGTCCAAGGGAAGGTTCAGGTGAAGCCGGGTCAAACACAGGGAGACTGGAACAAGCTGAAAGACCACTCAGCAATGTGTGTGCGCCATTGCTCTGTTTAAATAGGAGTGGCTGGCGCCAGTATGTGCACGTGTGTCTGCTCGCGCCCGCGCATGCGCCAGTGCATGCTATTCTTAGCGCCCACACTGGTGTGCCCGTGCCTGTGCGTCAATGCGCGTCTATCAACCGGACTTTTCATACACACATAGGGCAGGCGATTGGAATTCCTGTGCTATCCTCCAGGAACGCACACGAACAGAAGAAGGACGTGCCGCACCTGTGGATGTGAGCCAAGCCTGATGCCGGGTCTGTTTTTACAGACATAGCTACATTTTAATCTATAGATATCCGTAATCACGAGAGAGACGTCTGGCCCCGGCAAAGCGCCGGCTTCGGAGAGTGAATTATACGTCGACTCGGCAGCCCATCAAGGAAAAGGCCGTTCTGTTCTTATGTGTCAACATCCTTGAGCTAGTATGCAATAAATGTCATGCTTATGATATGCCGGCACAGCCGTAATTTGTAGCATGTTCATTTCATGACCCCCATTATCCCATTACACAATACAACCATAAAATGACTGCATTTGTAATGTCACAAATTTTATTACATTGTCACCCAAGGGCTCGGACCCAGGAGGCGGTAAAGCGGGGGACGCGTTCCAACGAAGCCTTTTTTTTTTTTTCTTCTTCGCTCGAAAAATAAAAACTCAGCAACCCATTCCACCATCATGTCCCTGTTATTAATGATATGGATTTCTCAATCGTCAATTACCTGTCCTCCCTTCCTATAGGTGTCAGGCACAGCAAGAACGTTTATACCATTCTATCAATCAAAGATCAAAGCAGTAAGTAATAGGTTTGATTTGCCAGAAAGAGCCCAGGAGCATTTTTTTTTTTTTTTTTTTTATCTTGTAGCATTAAAAACCCTTTTATCTATTTTTTGTGGCATTAAAAACCCTTTTTATCTTTTTTTTGTAGCATTAAAAACCCTTTTATCTATTTTTTTTTCTTTGTAGCATTAAAAACCCTTTGTATCTATTTTTTTGTGGCATTAAAAACCCTTTTTATCTTTTTTTTTTTCTTGTAGCATTAAAACCCCTTGTATCTATTTTTTGTGGCATTAAAACCCCTTTTTATCTTTTTTTCTTTTTTTTTTATCTTGTAGCATTAAAAACCCTTTTTATCTATTTTTTTTTCCTTGTAGCATTAAAAACGCTTTTCAGCTTTTTTTTTTGTAGCATTAAAAACCCTTTTATCAATTTTTTGGTGGCATTAAAAACCCTTTTTATCTATTGTTTTTTTTTCTTGTAGGATTAAAAACCCTTGTATCTATTTTTTGTGGCATTAGAAACCCTTTTAATCTTTTTTTTTGTAGCATTAAAAACCCTTTTTATCTTTTTTTTGTAGCATTAAAAACCCTTTTATCAATTTTTTTTTCCTTGTAGCATTAAAAACCCTTTTTATCTATTTTTTTGTGGCATTAAAACCCTTTTTATCTTTTTTTTTTTTTTCTTGTAGCATTAAAAACCCTTGTATCTATTTTTTTGTGGCATTAAAAACCCTTTTTATCTTTTTTTTTTTTCTTGTAGCATTAAAAACCCTTTTATCAATTTTTTTCCTTGTAGCATTAAAAACCCTTTTTAGCTTTTTTTTTTTTTTTTTTTTTCTTGTAGCATTAAAAACCCTTTTATCTATTTTTTTTTCCTTGTAGCATTAAAAAAACCCTTTTTATCATTATTTTTTTTTTTGTGGCATTAAAAACAAATTTATCTCTTTTTTTTTTTTTATATATTATTTTGTTATGGAAATAGAGACAAATTCAATATTTTCACGCAGTGATTCATATCCCGCAGATTCTTTTCCATTAGGCGTCAAAGCCATGATATCAAGATTGAGCGTATAAATAATTCTAATAGTTGGCAAGGAGGAAAAAAAAAAAAAAAAAGAGAGAGAGAGAAATAATTACATCTGAGCGTTCCAATATTAATGGAGTTCTGTCAGAGACTAAAGAGGTGAGAGAGCATTAATAACAAAGAATTTACAAGTCAGAGTTACTGGTGCTCCGGCTCTGTGTGGTGCGTTCCTCTTCCCCCGGATCGGCTCTGAGACGGGTTCTCACTTACTTGTTGTTATGGGGGCTTCTAGATTGTGTTCTCAGCTGTAATGTGCTATTCGATCTATGCAAGCGTTAGATTTTCTACAAAACAACTTAAAAAAAGGGAGTTGGGACGGGTTACAGAAGAAGCCACTACTGGATATAGCATTGGGTGACATCTTGGGGTCCAGTACAAGGGGTCCCCAACCTTTCCAGCAGAGTGAGCCGAAATAAGGTTTTCAGAGATATTGAGAGTGGCGGCTACATTAAAAAAAAATTCAACATCACATCACCCCAATTCCTGCTCCTTCACACCTCAGATCACCCCAATTCCTGCACCTTCACTCCTCAGATCACCCCAATTCCTGCACCTTCACTCCTCAGATCACCCCAATTCCTGCACCTTCACTCCTCAGATCACCCCAATTCCTGCACCTTCACTCCTCAGATCACCCCAATTCCTGCACCTTCACTCCTCAGATCACCCCAATTCCTGCACCTTCACTCCTCAGATCACCCCAATTCCTGCACCTTCACATCTCAGATCACCCCACTTCTTGCACCTTCACACCTCAGATCACCCCAATTCCTGTAACTTCAGACCTCAGATCACCCCAATTCCTGCACCTTCACACCTCAGATCACCCCAATTCCTGCACCTTCATACCTCAGATCACCCCAATTCCTGCACCTTCACTCCTCAGATCACCCCAATTCCTGCACCTTCAGAAATCAGGTCAACCAAATCCTGCACCTTCACACCTCAAATTACCCCAATTACTGTACCTTCACACCACAGATCACCCCAATACCTTCACACCTCAGATCACCCCAATTTCTGCACCTTCACATCTCAGATCACCCCAATTCCTGCACCTTCACATCTCAGATCACCCCAATTCCTGCACCTTCACCCCTCAGATCACCCCAATTCCTGCACCTTCACACTTCAAATTAACCCAATTCCTGCACCTTCAGAAATCAGATCAACCAAATCCTGCACCTTCACACCTCAAATTACCCCAATTACTGTACCGTCACATCTCAGATCACCCCAATTCTTGCACCTTCACACCTCAGATCACCCCAATTCCTGCACCTTCACATCTCAGATCCCCCCGATTTCTGCACCTTCACATCTCAGATCACCCCAATTCCTGCACCTTCACATCTCAGATCCCCCCAATTTCTGCACCGTCACATCTCAGATCACCCCAATTCCTGCACCTTCATACCTCAGATCACCCCCAATTCCTTCACCTTCACACCTCAGATCACCCCAATTCCTGCACCTTCACATCTCAGATCACCCCAATTCCTGCACCTTCACATCTCAGATCACCCCAATTCCTGCACCTTCACATCTCAGATCACCCCAATTCCTGCACCTTCACACCACAGATCACCCCAATTTCTGCACCTGCACACCTTAGATCACCCCAATTCCTTCACCTTCACACCTCAGATCACCCCCAATTCCTGCACCTTCACACCTCAGATCACCCCAATTTCTGCACCTTCACATCTCAGATCACCCCAATTCCTGCACCTTCACACCTCAGATCACCCCAATTCCTGCACCTTCACACTTCAAATTAACCCAATTCCTGCACCTTCACACCTCAGATCCCCCCAATTTCTGCACCTGCACACCGTAGATCACCCCAATTCCTGCACCTTCGCACCTCAGATCACCCCAATTCCTGCACCTTCACACACCTCAGATCACCCCAATTTCTGCACCTTCACATCTCAGATCACCCCAATTCCTGCACCTGCACACCTCAGATCACCCCAATTCCTGCACCTTTTCACCTCAGATAAGCCAGATTCTTGCTCCTTCACATCTCAGATAACCCCAATTATTGCACCTTCGGATCTCAGATCACCCTGATTCCTGCACCTTTACACCACAGATCACCCCAATTTCTGCAAGTTCAGACCTCAGCTCAACTAAATCTTGCACCTTCACACATCAGATCACCCCAATTCCTGTACCTTCACACCTCATATCACTCCTAATTCCTCCACCTTCACACCTCAGATCACCCCAATTCCTAAACCTTCCTACCTCAGATCACCCCAATTCCTGCACCTTCACACCTCAGATCCCCCCAATTCCTAAACCTTCCTACCTCAGATCACCCCAATTCCTGCACCTTCACACCTCAGATCACCCCAATTCCTGCACCTTCACCCCTCTAAGTAGAATCAATTTCTGCACCTTCAGATCCCAAATAAACCCCAATTCCTTCACCATCACTACCCAGATCATCCCCAATTCCTTCACCTTCACTCCTTAGATCACCCCAATACATGCACCTTCAAATCTCAGATCAGTCCCATTTTTTGCACCTCTAAATTAGTAGTTACCATTACCTGGTTAATTACCAGACCAAAATAAGACCGGATCTAGCCTGTCTGATGTGGGGGTGCAGTAAAAAATGTCAGGGGGGGTAGAGGATGAGAGGTGAACATTGGAGAGGATAAGTTCAGCAGTTCATACGGCAATATACAGAGGCCATTCGTTTGTAGGGTAGTGTACAGTGGTCAGCAAGGCAGAGGATGGGAGGTCAACAGGGGAGTGTACAGGAGTCAGTAGGGCAGAGGACAGGGGTCAGCAAAGCTGAGGACAAGGTTCAGTAGGGCGGAGAACAGAGTTCAGAAGGGCGGACAACAGGGGTTAGTAGGGCAGAGAACAGGGTTCAGCAGGGCGGACAACGGGGGTTAGTAGGGCAGAGAACAGGTTTCAGCAGGGCGGACAATGGGGGTTAGTAGGGCAGAGAACAGGGTTCAGCAGGGCAGACAACGGGGGTTAGTAGGGCAGAGAACAGGGTTTAGCAGGACGGAAAACAGGGTTTAGTAGGGCAGAAAACAGGTTTCAGCAGGGCGGACAACATGGGGTTAGTAAGGCAGAGAACAGGGTTCAGCAGGGCGGACAACAGGGGTTAGTAGGGCAGAGAACAGGGTTCAGCAGGGCGAACAACGTGGGGCTAGTAAGGCAGAGAACAGAGGTCAGTAGCGCAGAGGAAAAGTTGTCAGCAGGGTAGTGTACAGGGTTCAGCAGGGCGGACAACAGGGGTTAGTAGGGCAGAGAACGGGGTTCAGCAGGGCGGACAACGTGGGGTTAGTAAGGCAGAGAACAGAGGTCAGTAGGGCAGAGGAAAAGTGGTCAGCAGGGTAGTATACAGGGTTCAGCAGGGCGGACAACAGGGGTTAGTAGGGCAGAGAACAGGGTTCAGCAGGGCGGACAACATGGGTTAGTAGGGCAGAGAACAGGATTCAGCAGAGCGGACAATATGGGGTTAGTAAGGCAGAGAACAGGGTTTAGCAGGGCAAACAGCAGGGGTTAGTAGGGCAGAGAACAGGGTTCAGCAGGGCGGACAACAGGGGTTAGTAGGGCAGAGAACAGGGTTCAGCAGGGCGGACAACATGGGGTTAGTAAGGCAGAGAACAGGGTTCAGCAGGGCGGACAACAGGGGTTAGTAGGGCAGAGAACAGGGTTCAGCAGGGCGGACAACAGGGGTTAGTAGGGCAGACAACAGGGTTCAGCAGGGCGGACAACAGGGGTTAGTAGGGCAGAGAACAGGGTTCAGCAGAGCGGACAACAGGGGTTAGTAGGGCAGAGAACAGGGTTCAGCAGGGCAAGCAGCAGGGGTTAGTAGGGCAGAGAACAGGGTTCAGCAGGGCAGACAAAAGGGGTTAGTAGGGCGGAGAACAGGGTTCAGCAGGGCGGACAACACGGGTTAGTAGGGCAGAGAACAGGATTCAGCAGGGCAGACAACAGGGGTTAGTAGGGCAGAGAACAGGGTTCAGCGGGGCAAGCAGCAGGGGTTAGTAGGGCAGAGAACAGGGTTCAGCAGGGCAGACAAAAGGGGTTAGTAGGGCGGAGAACAGGGTTCAGCAGGGCGGACAACACGGGTTAGTAGGGCAGAGAACAGGATTCAGCAGGGCAAGCAGCAGGGGTTAGTAGGGCAGAGAACAGGGTTCAGCAGGGCAGACAAAAGGGGTTAGTAGGGCGGAGAACAGGGTTCAGCAGGGCGGACAACACGGGTTAGTAGGGCAGAGAACAGGATTCAGCAGGGCAGACAACAGGGGTTAGTAGGGCAGAGAACAGGGTTCAGCGGGGCAGACAACGGGATAGCAGGGCACACAACAGGGGTAAGTAGGACTGGACTTGCCCCCCAGGCTTAAGGCTGCCAGCCCTCCCCTGGTAGGACAGAAGAAAAGTTGTCAGCAGGCTAGTGTATAGGGGTTAGCAGAGCAAAGGGTGGGGTCAGCAGGGCAGAGGACAGGATTAGCAGGGCATAAGGAAGGGGTTATCTTGCTGGGTCCCTCTCATGGCTCTACTTTATGAACAGGTTATGTATAGCACAGTGATGACATCACTGCTACATTTACAGCTAATTACTGGGTTTTCAAAAACATATCGTGAACACAAAGCGTATTTACAGCCTCCAGTCCTACAGGGAGTTTAATTTCCTTCACTCTCCAGGGGCAGATGTAATTGGGGGGTGGATGGAGGATGCAGTGAGGATTGCTGGATGCTGGTGTACTTGGTGAGGGCCTTGATGCCCTTGGAGATGTTGTGCTTGGCCAGCTCTTGCGGCAGCAGTAGGCAGAGAGCGGCCTGGATCTCCCGGGAGGTGATTGTGGATCTCTTGTTGTAGTGAGCCACGCAGGAAGGTTCAACGGTGATCCACTTGAAGATCAATAAGGTAGAGGTTCCTCAACTTCAATAGGCTCTGATTGGTGCCCAGAGATCCCAAGTACATCAACTAATCCCAGACTGGCCGATTCTCCGGTGAGATTCTTGGTTAGGGTGATCTGGTGAGCACATGGTAGCCAAAATCAATTTTTTTTTTGGCTTACTGTGCTGGGTAGACATGTGCAATTCGTTTAGTTTTTTTTTTTCGTTTTTCATTTTTTTTCGTTATTTTCGTTCATTCGTTATCGTACGAATGAACGAACGATTCGCTAAAAATTTGAACGAATAACGAATCCGAAAAACAACAAAAATCCGAAAAAAACTAATTAGAAACAACGAATCTACAAAAGAAGAAAATCCAAAAAACCAAAACAGGAACAACGAAAATCAAAATGAACGAAAAAATTCGTACATTCGTAATTTTTTTTTTTTGTTGAATTGGTAATTTTCCGTGTCCCTTACAATGGCGCTGCTTAACGTGCCTCGAATGGATTGAACGAAAAAAATTCGTACATTCGTAACTTTTTTTTTTTTTTCGATTCGTAATTTTCCGTGTCCCTTACAATGGCGCTGCTTAATGTGCTTCGAATGGATTGAAAGAAAAAATTTGTACATTCGTAACTTTTTTTTTTTTTTTTCGTAATTTTCCGTGTCTCTTACAATGGCGCTGCTTAACGTGCTTCGAATGGATTGAACGGAAAAATTCGTACATTCGTAACTTTTTTTAATTTTTTTTTTGATTCCTAATTTTCTGTGTCCCTTACAATGGCGCTGCTTAACGTGCCTCGAATGGATTGAACGAAAAAAATTCGTACATTCGTAACTTTTTTTTTTTTTTTTTTTCGATTCGTAATTTTCCGTGTCTCTTACAATGGCGCTGCTTAACGTGCCTCGAATGGATTGAATGAAAAAATTTGTACATTCGTAACTTTTTTTTTTTGTTTTTCGATTCGTAATTTTCCATGTCTCTTACAATGGCCCTGCTTAACGTGCTTTGAATGGATTGAATGAAAAAATTCGTACATTCGTAACTTTTATTTATTTTTTTTTCGATTCGTAATTTTCCGTGTCTCTTAAGCCCCATACACACGGTCGGACAATCCGCAGACCAGGTCCGTCGGATCATGTCCGTCGTACTTTGTCCGATGTTGGTTTTGCGTACACACGGTCGGACAAAGTTGTCCGAAAATCCGATCATTCTGAACGTGGTGACGTTTGTTGCCTACGATGGGACAACGTAGAGGCTAGTAGCCAATAGCTTTGGTCTTGTAATGTGATCTGAGCATGCGTAGCACTTTGTCCGGTCGGACAACCGTACACACGATCGGATTTGGTGTGATCGGACCGGGTTGACGGCAAATCTTTCCAGCAGGAGATAAGACTTTGTCCGTCGGACAAACCGACGAACACTGTCCGATGGTGCATACACACGGTCTGATTTTTCAACAACATTGTCCGATCGGACAGAATCCATGAAAAAAGTCCGACCGTGTGTATGGGGCTTTACAATGGCGCTGCTTAACGTGCTTCGAATGGATTGAACGGAAAAAATTCGTACATTCGTAACTTTTTTTTTACATTCGTAATTTTCCGTGTCTCTTAAAATGTAATAATAGCATACACATTACATAAAATTATGAATTATGCTCCGATTACGAATCTACGAATGTTACGAATGTACGAATAAATACGAATGCGTCCGAATTTCGAATAAACGAAAATTAAACTAACGGAAAAACGAATCAACGAAAAAAAAACTCTAACGAAAATACGAATGGTTACGAATACGAACACCGACGACTTACGAATTTACGAATCGTTACGAATCAACGGAAACGAAAAAAACGAAACGAAAATAAACAAATTTTTTTGTTGTGCACATGTCTAGCGCTGGGTGATATATGGCCTTACTGATCGAACCAGGTGAACTAAAAAAAGTAACTAACCTAAAGAAAAAAAATCGAAATCGATTTGATTTTAAAAGAGGAGTCCTCTAATTGGTTGGGAACTCTTCTGGGATATTGCTCTCTTCTTTTTGTAAAGCCCTCGGCGAAGCACAAGTTCCATTTTAGCATATTTCAACAATTTTTAATTGTTTCTGACCCAGAAGAGAACACGATTAAATTTAGGATGTTTGCCCTATTTTATCTCGCCACTTAAATAAAATCTTCTCCTAAATTCCGGGCGAAAAACAGCATTGTTCAGCAGATACAAAGGTTAATTCCAGTTACTTTATGGGGCTTCGTACATAAGAGCTCATTTCTGAGCATTAACTCAACGAAGCCTTCCAACCTCATTGCTAAAACCGTCACACTGAACAATTATGCTGAAAAGGATGGAAATATTTATCCAAAAGGAACTCGCAAACTCTTTTAGAAGGAAAAAGAAGTGTTATCGTTTCATGAAAGGCCAACTTCCGGCCACGCAACTGAACCACATATGGTGGGGCTTAGGGATGGGCGTCCGGCGTGTTCGGGTCCTAGTCCCAACCCAGTTGACCAGGAAGCCATCACTGCACACCGCCAATCATGAGCAGCCTATTCAATAGACATGTGCACAACAAAAAAAAATTTTTATTTTCGTTTCGTTTTTTTCGTTTCCGACAAAAAATTCGTTTTTTTTCGTTTCGTTTTTTTCGTTTCCGTTGATTCATAACGATTCGTACATTCGTAAGTCGTCGGTGTTCGGATTCGTAACGATTCGTACATTCGTAAGTCGTCGGTGTTCGGATTCGTAACGATTCGTACATTCGTAAGTCGTCGGTGTTCGGATTCGTAACGATTCGTACATTCGTAAGTCGTCAGTGTTCGGATTCGTAACGATTCGTACATTCGTAAGTCGTCGGTGTTCGGATTCGCAACGATTCGTACATTCGTAAGAGTTATTTTTTCGTTGATTCGTTTTTTTGTTAGTTTAATTTTCGGACGCATTCGTATTTATTCGTACATTCGTAACATTCGTAGCATTCGTAATCGGAGCATAATTCATAAAAAAAAATTTTATGTAATGTGTATGCTATTATTTCATTTTAATAATTTACGAATACGAAAAAAAAAAGTTACGAATCGAAAAAAAAAAAAGTTACGAATCGAAAAAAAAAAGTTACGAATGTACAAATTTTTTTGTTCAATCCATTCGAAGCATGTTAAGCAGCGCCATTGTAAGGGACACGGAAAAATTCCAATTCAATTCAAAGTTACATATGTACGAATTTTTTCGTTCGTTTTCGTTTTTCGGATTTTCTTCATTAGTACATTCGTTGTTTCTAATTTGTTTTTTTTCGGATTTTCGTTGTTTTTCGGATTCGTTCGATTCGAAACGATTCGTTAATCGGATTCGTACGATTCAAACGATTCGTTATTCAGATTCGTACGATTCGAACGATTCGTTCATTCGTACGAAAACGAAATGCCTCACTGCCACCCACATACTACTGGCCTCCAGACTCAATATAACGAGACTATGGAAATCAGAAAAGGTCCCGACCGTTGCCATAACGGTTGACCTAGTAAACTTACATTACCGCTATGAATCCATAATGGCTGCCAACAGGGGCGGACTGACCATTCGGCCACTTGGGCCCCGGGCCACTAGGGGGCCCCATCAGGGTTGCCTGCCTCAGTAAAACCAGGGACAGTATGTAAAAATCTGTGTTTTTTTTACATCTGTCTCTGAAATGCCCCTTACCGACATCCTTTTGGTCTAAAAATCCCGAAATTATAGCTGCCCCACCTCTCCAGTACCTTCTCAGCCAATAGAAACATGTCTGTGTATACTGTGTGATTGTATACTGTGTGTGTATACTGTGTGGCCCCATAATCTCTGATTGCCTGGGGGCCCCATAATCTCCTATTGCCCGGGGGGCCCCATGAGTTGTCAGTCCGCCCCTGGCTGCCAGCAATGGTCAAGCCACAAAGACCTGAGAAGCTTGGATTCCCTGGGTAAACTGGTCTAAAGCTGCAAACGGTCAGAAATTCTGACGGAAAAATCCCAATCGGATCAGATCCAATCATGTGTGAGCTCTATCGGACTTTTTCCATCTGAGTTTCCGACGGAAAAAGTTTGAGAGCTGGATCTAAAATTTTCCGACAACAAAATCCGATCGGGACTTTTTCCGATCGTGTGCAGAGAAATCCGATGCACAAAGTGCCGCGCATGCTCAGAAAAAATTTGGAGACGAAAGCTATTGGCTACTGGCCTCTACGTAGTCCCGTCGTACATTTTGCACATCACCTCGTTCCGAACGATCGGACAGTTCGGGCAAAATCCGTCGGAAAAAATCCAACGGACTTTGTGGTCGGAATGTATGACCGTGTGTATGGGGCATAAGTTACACTCAGTTCTAGAATCTGATAAGTGTATTACTGTTTGATTTACCAGATATAGAGGGTCATACCCTCACCAAACCTTTGCACTTGGGGTCGTCTCTCCTCCTGGCACACAAAAGAGCTCCCGATTGGGGTGTCGGGGAAGGAGAGGCGACCGATAACTTTAAAAATTCATCCTAAGCCAAGTATTAAACAATCTGTTAGATAAAAATATGTGTCTTGCTGTTCCACTACATTGATCCCTGACTTCTGGCTTGGTTGAATATCCTTTCCGGTTCCTGAACTTTGGCTATGTTTTGACTACGTTTGTTCTATTTACTTTTATTATTTCTATCTCTCTCCACAGTTACTCAGCTGTTGATGATATCCTGCTCGTCAGTCCTGCCTACTAAAGCCGTCCGGTCCAGAGGATCTCTGCCTTCACCTTGGTCAACATCACAGAGACTCTCTCCTGCAATCCTGTTAAAATACTTGCTTTTCGGACATCCCTTCTGGCTCCAAATCCTGCTTGCTGTTCTACTACATTGATCCTGACTTCTGGCTTGTCTGACTATCTGTTCCGGTTCCTGAACTCTGGCTATGTTTTGACTATGTTTGTTCTTTTTACTTTCATTATTAAACATGTGTGATTTAACTGTACTTCTGTCTCGGGCTGATTTCACGGTTCCTGACACCTAAAAACACATTTAACCATTTGATCGCCCCTGATTTTAACCCCCTTCCCAGCCAGTGTCATTAGTACAGTGACAGTGCTGGAAGGCCGGGGCGACGAATATGATCCTTTGCTTTGGCGAAAGTGGTCTGTATATGATAGCAATATGTGTTTTGTGACCGCAGCTAGCTGCTGGCGCCCCTGCACTAATCTGTGTCCATATCAGAGTTTACCTGGACCCCTTGTGTCCCCTGTGATCAATACAGAGCTTCCCCTCCATATTTCTGTGATTTTCTTTGATGTCTCTCTGGAGCTTTATGGAAAATTTGTGGCCCTTATAAATTCCCCCGAAGAAGCCAATGTTTTGGCGAAACATGTTGGGGTCTGATATCAAGCACTGATCACTTCCTATATACGGACACCAGTGACCATTAATGTGATATGTATTATACTCAGATTTTTATTTGAACCCAAAATTTGTTTTAATTTTATATGAATAAACTTTCTATTTTTCTAATCGTGGGCACCGCTATAATCCCAATCGTCCTGTTGCTGTAATTTTTAATGCAATAGGGATGAGGTTCCGGTGTTCTGTCGGATAGTGTCCACCTATCAAATTTTGTCCCCCCAGGCGCAGCGCTTGCGCAGTACGGAGCAAAAGGAGATTCGGAAAATCTCAGAAGAAGAACGGCGCCTGCGCCGTGAGTCGAGATGGAAGCCCCACCATGCAAGTGGACATAGGGCTGCAAATAGTTAGAGGGCCCCTTCGCTCGCCACGCTTCACTCGCCACGCTTCGCTCGCCACGCTTCGCTCGCCACGCTTCGCTCGCCACGCTTCGGGCACGGCCTTGCTGCGCTCGGCTCTTTTGGATTCTAACTCTATGTCCACTTGAATGGTGGGGCTTGAAAGTGGACTCACGGCGCAGGCGCCGTTCATCTTCGGCACTTTTCGGAACCTGCTTGTGCTGTGTCACAGCGGACACTATCCGATGGGGGACAGTATATGACAGGACACCGGATATCATATTGTCACCCATTCTGCTACTCAAGTGCATCGATCACTGTATTGGTGTCACCGGTCCCCAAAAAGTGTCAAAAGTGTCAGTTAGTGTCCGATTTGTCCGCCGTAATATCCCCATCCCGCTATAAGTCGCTGATCGGCGCCATTACTAGTGAAAAAAAAAAGAATGAAATACTGTATATCCCATAGTTTGTAGACAGTATAAGTTTTATGCAAACCAATCAATATACGCTTATTGGGAATTTTTTTTTTTTTTACCAAAAATACTGTATGTAGCAGAATATATATTGGCCTAAACTGGTTAATAAATTTGATTTATTTTTTGTATTTTTTATTGGAAATGTTTTATAATAGAAAGTAAAAAATATTGTGTTTTTTTTATATATTTTTTGGGGATATTTATTATAGCAAAAAGTAAAAAAATATTGCTTTTTTTTTTTTCAAAATTGTCGCTCTTTTTTTGTTTATAGTGCAAAAAAATACGCCGAGTTGATCAAATACCACCAAAACAAATCTCTATTTGTGGGAAAAAAATATGTTTTATTTTTTTGGGTACAATTGTCAGTTGAAGTAACACAGTGCTGTATCACAAACAAATGGCCTGGTCATGAAGGGGGTAAAACCTTCCGGAGCTGAAGTGGTTAAATTGAGGATGCATGCAGATAATAGAATGCATAAGTGGTAAAAAACCTTCAGCCTGTACAACCACTTTAAAAACAAAAAAAGAAAACTAATGCAGCCACCACATCAAGGTCTAGTAATCTGCAACATATTACAATTCTGGATTTGGGTTTGGATACAATGTAAGAGGTTTGTTCCTCCTGATTCCTATGATTTCTGCTTCCTGCACCTTCCACATTCTTTATAATTATAGATGATGTTTATAAATGACGACTTAATATTATATATTAATTAAGCAATCACTGTTTTTTTTTTTTTTTTCCTGGCGGCGTATTTCACGGGGAATTAATGATTAGAAATGATGGCACACAGATGTTACCCAGATTCATGTCTCCACCGCCGTGCTGTCGTACACAATTCACAATCACACCTCCGGTGACACATGATTGCTATTGACAAGCGCAGGAAATTGGCAGAATGCAGCTACAGTGACACGTTGGCTCAGTGACCTGGGTCTCCGCCATCTCTGGGTCTCCACCATCGCTAGGTCTCCGTCATTGCTGAGTCTCTACCATCGCTGTGTCTCCACCATCGCTGGGTCTCCACCATTGCTGGGTCTCCACCATCGTTGGGTCTCCGCCATCTCTGGGTCTCCGCCATCTCTAGGTCTCCAACATCAATGGGTCTCCGCCATCGCTGGGTCTCCGCCATCGCTGGGTCTCCGCCATCGCTGGGTCTCCAACATCAATGGGTCTCCAACATCGATGGGTCTCCGCCATCACTAAGTCTCCGCCATCGCTGGGTCTCTGCCATCGCTGGGTCTCTGCCATCGCTGGGTCTCCGCCATCGCTGGGTCTCTGCC
This sequence comes from Lithobates sylvaticus, assembly GCA_028564925.1. NCBI lineage: Eukaryota > Metazoa > Chordata > Amphibia > Anura > Ranidae > Lithobates > Lithobates sylvaticus. The sequence continues at coordinate 236,196,998 of CM053033.1, read as the reverse complement.
ATCGCTGGGTCTCTGTCATTGCTGGGTCTCTGTCATTGCTGGGTCTCTGTCATTGCTGGGTCTCTGTCATTGCTGGGTCTCCACCATCGCTGAGTCTCCGCCATTGCTGGGTCTCCACCATCGCTGAGTCTCCGCCATTGCTGGGTCTCCACTATTGCTGGGTCTCCGCCATCGCTGGGTCTCCACCATCGCTTGGTCTCTGTCATTGCTGGGTCTCCACCATCGATGAGTCTCCACCATTGCTGGGACTCCATCATCGATGGGTCTACGCCATTCCTGGGCCTCCGCCATCTCACTCAGCAGATCCGTAGCTCACTATTACCCCCGCTCAGCAAACCCCTGCTCATTAGTACACCCACCTTTTCTGATCCTCAGCTCAGTAGTAACTGCCAGGTCTGCTGCTCCCCCATTCAGTAATAACCCCCTGCTCTGCTGCTCCCCCATTCAGTAGTAGCCCCAGCTCTGCTGCTCCCCCCACTCAGTAATAACCCCCTGCTCTTCTGTTCCCCAATTCAGTAGTAACCCCCAGCTCTGCTGCTCCCCCATTCAGTAGTAATCCCCAGATCTGCTGATCCCCCAATCAGTAATAACCCCCTGCTCTGCTGATCCCCCATTCAGTAATAACCCCCAGCTCTGCTGATCCCCCATTCAGTAATAACCCCCAGCTCTGCTGCTCCCCCACTCAGTAATAACCCCCTGCTCTTCTGTTCCCCAATTCAGTAGTAACCCCCAGCTCTGCTGCTCCCCCATTCAGTAGTAATCCCCAGATCTGCTGATCCCCCAATCAGTAATAACCCCCTGCTCTGCTGATCCCCCATTCAGTAATAACCCCCAGCTCTGCTGATCCCCCATTCAGTAATAACCCCCAGCTCTGCTGCTCCCCCAATCAGTAATAACCCCCTGCTCTTCTGTTCCCCAATTCAGTAGTAACCCCCAGCTCTGCTGATCCCCTACGCAGTAATAACCCCCAGCTCTGCTGCTCCCCCATTCAGTGGTAATCCCCAACTCTGCTGATCCCCCACTCAGTAATAACCCCCAAGTCTGCTGCTCCCCCATTCAGTAGTAATCCCCAACTCTGCTGATCCCCCACTCAGTAATAACCCCCTGCTCTTCTGTTCCCCAATTCAGTAATAACCCCCAGCTCTGCTGCTCCCCCATTCAGTAGTAATCCCCAGATCTGGTGATCCCCCAATCAGTAATAACCCCCTGCTCTTCTGTTCCCCAATTCAGTAATAATCCCCAGCTCTGCTGCTCCCCCATTCAGTAGTAATCCCCAGATCTGGTGATCCCCCAATCAGTAATAACCCCCAGCTCTGCTGCTCCCCCATTCAGTAATAACCCCCAGCTCTGCTGCTCCCCCACTCAGTAATAACCCCCTGCTCTGCTGCTCCCCCATTCAGTAGTAGCCCCAGCTCTGCTGATCCCCCATTCAGTAATAACCCCCAGGTCTGCTGCTCCCCCATTCAGTGGTAATCCCCAACTCTGCTGATCCCCCACTCAGTAATAACCCCCAAGTCTGCTGCTCCCCCATTCAGTAGTAATCCCCAACTCTGCTGATCCCCCCACTCAGTAATAACCCCCTGCTCTTCTGTTCCCCAATTCAGTAGTAACCCCCAGCTCTGCTGATCCCCTACGCAGTAATAACCCCCAGCTCTGCTGCTCCCCCATTCAGTAGTAATCCCCAGATCTGCTGATCCCCCATTCAGTAATAACCCCCAGCTCTGCTGCTCCCCCATTCAGTAGTAATCCCCAGCTCTGCTGCTCCCCCATTCAGTAATAACCCCCAGCTCTGCTGCTCCCCCATTCAGTAATAACCCCCAGCTCTGCTGCTCCCCCATTCAGTAGTAATCTCCAGCCCTGCTAATCCTGGGGTTTTCTGATCCTCCTCTCTCTCCGGTCCCCACTCACTCATATTGCTCTATATTGCGCCCCACATGTGACATCTGCTGGTTTCTCCTGCTCCGGTCCTCTAGTTCTGCTGATCCTGTGCCGCTCAGTCCTCCTTCTCCAGACCCAGCTCACCTTACACCTCTTCACGCCGGCTAAACACATATATGCGGTCTCTCGGTGTGTGGGCCTTCACGTCAAGCAGGCACATATATATACAGCCCTGTGTAAACCACTTACTGTGCTGACAGTATATTGCACACCACATGTGCCGCCCGCTAGTTGCTCTACACCAGTCCAGACCCCGCTCACCTTCCTGCTACTCCTCACCGCACACCAGAGAGTAAGGGCCAGAGTGCTGTGATGTTTTTTAGGAAGCTATGTACAGCACCCTGCCGGCCCCTCCCACCAGCCATGATCTGCCTGCATTGCATATAGAAGCACAGAGACCCAGTGATGACATCACTGAACCTCAAACAAAGTATATCATGACAATCAAAAGTTTTAGCATGTTGATAATGGGGGGGGGGAGGGGACCCAGGGAAGGCAAATGTATTCCTTTAATTGCATATGTACAGCATAGGTGCATGTTTTTGTCAGCTTTGTGCACTGGTCCAAATCCTTTGGTGGGGGGGGGGGTTGTTTTTCAGGGGTTGGGTTTGGCCCCTTAGTTCCAGTGAAGGGAAATCTTAAGGCGTCAGCATACCAAGACATTTTGGACAATTTCATGCCCCCAACTTTGTGGGAACAGTTTGGGGATGGCCCCTTCCTGTTCCAACATGACTGTGCAGCACCTGTGCACAAAGCAAGGTCCATAAAGACATGGATAAGCGAGTTTGGGGTGGAGGAACTTGACTGGCCTGCACAGAGTCCTGACCTCAATCCAACAGGACACCTTTGGGATGAATTAGAGTGGAGAATGTGAGCCAGGCCTTCTCATCCAACATCAGTGCCTGACCTCACAAATGAGCTTCTGGAAGAGGACGCACATAGATACACTCCTAAACTTTTGGACAGTACAGAAACAGGGCACAGAATCAGTATCAGGTACAGGAACAGGGCACAGGATCAGGTACAGGAACAGGGCACATGATCAGGTACAGGAACAGAGCACAGGATCAGGTACAGGAACAGGGCACATGATCAGGTACAGGATCAGGTACAGGAAAAGGGCACAGGATCAGGTACAGGAACAGAGCACATGATCAGGAACAGGAACAGAGCACAGGATCAGGTACAGGAACAGGGCACAGGATCAGGTACAGGATCAGGTACAGGAACAGGGCACAGGATCAGGTACAGGAACAGAGCACAGGATCAGGAACAGGGCGCAGGAGCAGAGCACAGGATCAGGTACAGGAACAGGGCATAGGATCAAGTACAGGAACAGGGCACATGATCAAGTACAGGAACAGGGCACAGGATCAGGAACAGGAACAGGGCGCAGGAGCAGAGCACAGGATCAGGTACAGGAACAGGGCATAGGATCAAGTACAGGAACAGGGCACAGGATCAGGTACAGGAACAGGGCGCAGGAGCAGAGCACAGGATCAGGTACAGGAACAGGGCATAGGATCAAGTACAGGAACAGGGCACATGATCAAGTACAGGAACAGGGCACAGGATCACGAGCAAGAACAGGACACAGGATCAGGTAGAGGAACAGGGCACAGGATCAGGTGCAGGGACAGGGCACAGGATCAGGAACATGCCACAGGATCAGGATCAAACCTTGTGGACAGCCTTCCCAGAAATTTTCAAGCTGTTATAGCTGCAAAGGGCGGGCCAACTCAATATTGAACCCTACGGGCTAAGACTGGGAGGCCATTAAAATTCGTGTGTGTGTAAAGGCAGGTGTCCCAATACTTTTGGTAATATAAGGTATATATTTACAGTGTATCTATATATATATACAGACTGTCACATAGTCCTCTTGTTTCCTCCGCAGTTCTCCCTCCATAACCCTCCAACTTTCAGACCTCGCCCCCGATCCTCTCCACACCAGCGATAGAACTCCGTATCCCGCGCGTCGTCCATCTCTCCGGCACTAAACGCCCGGCATTATCTCCCTTGGATTCGGTGAACACCTTCGAGAAGAGAGTGAAGTTGAGAGATGGCCGTGTTCTCTGTCCCGCCCCGGATTTCCCTGACTCAGCACACAGATGGCGGCTCCTTTGGCACCGAAAACCGCCTACACCTTCTATAGATTGAGATCCAGAAAGCGGCGGTAATCAATTTTCTTCTTAAGTACTGACGGGAGAGTAAGCAGTTGGCTCAGCGCAGCTTGTATTAATAGCTGACGCCGTCTCTGAAAGAAAAAAAAAAAAATATTGGTTCATTGTGGAAAAAAAAAAAAGAGCGAGAGACCACACAATCGGCTTTCCGGGCAGCGAACGAACGTGCGGCGGTGAGGGGGATTAAATCGCTGTGTTATGGAATTTTTTTTACGTGCCAGAGACTGTTATTGGCGAAGTCATAAAGCCAAAATAATAAAACAATGAACAATGAACGAAAAAATAGGAACGCGTTCCTAAAACGCGGCAGGAACCATAGAAGTCATTGTTTGGAGTGCGATTGGGAAGCCCCCCGAGAGATCCGGAGTGGTAATTACCGAGACAGACGAATGATTGTTTAATAATAAAAATAATCGCTACAAATGTAACCGCCTGCTAAGAAAGAGCCGTCATACGGAGCGTCCTCCGCGCCGAGCGAGCCGTCGTCATTTTTAGAAAATGCTGCATGGGTTCAGGTGCCGGGAGTGTTTCTGAATTATGGAGTGTTGGATGTACTAGCAGATTTAATAATACTAGCACATTGAAGTCCAGCTCACACTTTGTGGGTTGGACGGGATGGACTTCATAATCAGTTGCAGCAAACTGTTTTATTTTTTTGATTCTTTCTCCTTTTGGCATAAAGGTTTTATGTAAATGAATGAAAGCTGATCATTGTAAGCACCCCATGCCAGTGGTAAATGGTTTGTCTCATCCCTGTAACTGGTATATTTAGAGGAGAGCTTGTTCTTTTTAACCACTTGCCGCCCGCCATATAGGAGAATGACGGCGGCAAAGTGGTTTCAAAATCCTGACCTCACATCATATGACGTGATCAGGTGACACCCCGCAATTACGATCTCGGTAAAGAGTCTCCGACGGAGACTCTTTACCACGTAATCAGCCATGTCCAATCACGGCTGATCACAGTGTAAATAGGAAATGCCGTTGATCGGCTTGTCCTCATTCGCGGCTGTCAGACGCGAGTAGAGGAGAGCCGATTGCTCCTCTGAAAGGGGGGGTCTGTGCTGATCGATAATCAACGCAGCCCCCCCCCCCCCCCCGAGGATGCCCACACTGGACCACCAGGGACGCCACCAGACCACCAGGGATGCCCAGCACCAGGTATGCCACCCTAGAACACCAGGGATACCAGTCAGTGCCCACAATGGATGCCAATCAGTGCCCACAATGGATGCCAATCAGTGCCCACAATGGGCATCACTGATTGGCATGCATTATTGTTTGGCACTGATTGGCATCCATCAGTACAATAAATCAGCCCTCAAAAATTACACTCGCACACTCGCATTTGCGAGTGATTTTTGAGGGCTGGCGAGGAGAAGAGAGGAGAGCCGCCACTGGGTGACAGCAGGGAACATCACAGCTTTCGTTTCATAAGCTGTGTGTTCCCCCACCGCGCGCCGTCACCTAAGTCCCTTTTCCGGGACTTTGATAGACAGATCACCCGTCCAATCCTAGGACGGGTGACATGTATCAAAGTTCCCCAGACAAGGGGAGGGGCTTATGTGACGGCGCGCGGCGGGGGAACACACAGCTTATGAAACGAAAGCTGTGATGTTCCCTGCTGTCACCCAGTGGCGGCTCTCCTCTCTCCTCCACAGGTAGGCAGCACCATGGGGGGGACACACAGGCTGCACCATATGGGGGGGGGGACACAGGCTGCACCATATGGGGGGGGGGGGACACACAGGCTGCACCATATGGGGGGGGGCACACAGGCTGCACCATATGGGGGGGACACACAGGCTGCACCATATGGGGGGGGGGACACACAGGCTGCACCATATGGGGGGGGACACACAGGCTGCACCATATGGGGGGGGGACACACAGGCTGCACCATATGGGGGGGCACACAGGCTGTACCATATGGGGGGGGACACACAGGCTGCACCATCTGGGGGGGGGACACACAGGCTGCACCATATGGGGGGGGACACACAGGCTGCACCATATGGGGGGGGGGGGGGGCACACAGGCTGTACCATATGGGGGGGGACACACAGGCTGCACCATATGGGAGGGGACACACAGGCTGCACACATCGGGGGGGACACAGGCTGCACACACCGGGGGGGGGACACACAGGCTGCACACACCGGGGGGGGGGGACACACAGGCTGCACACACCGGGGGGACACACACAGGCTGCACACGGGGGGGGGACACACAGGCTGCACACACCGGGGGGGGGACACACAGGCTGCACACACCGGGGGGGACACACAGGCTGCACACACCAGGGGGGGACACACAGGCTGCACACACCGGGGGGGACACACAGGCTGCACACACTGGGGGGGGCACACAGGCTGCACACACCAGGGGGGACACACAGGCTGCACACACCAGGGGGGGCACACAGGCTGCACACACCGGGGGGGGGGCACACAGGCTGCACACACCGGGGGGGACACACAGGCTGCACACACCGGGGGGGATGGACACACAGGCTGCACACACCGGGGGGGCGGACACACAGGCTGCACACACCGGGGGGGGCGGACACACAGGCTGCACACACCGGGGGGGCGGACACACAGGCTGCACACACCGGGGGGGACGGACACACAGGCTGCACACACCGGGGGGGGGGCGGACACACAGGCTGCACACACCGGGGGGGATGGACACACAGGCTGCACACACCAGGGGGGACGGACACACAGGCTGCACACACCGGGGGGGGGGGACACACAGGCTGCACACACCGGGGGGGGGGGGGGCAGACACACAGGCTGCACACACCGGGGGGGACGGACACACAGGCTGCACACACCAGGGGGGACGGACACACAGGCTGCACACACCGGGGGGGGGGACACACAGGCTGCACACACCGGGGGGGGGGGGGGGGGGGAGGGACACACAGGCTGCACACACCGGGGGGGACACACAGGCTGCACACACCGGGGGGGGACACACAGGCTGCACACACCGGGGGGGGACACAGGCTGCACACGGGGGGGGGGGACACAGGCTGCACACGGGGGGGACACAGGCTGCACACGGGGGGGCACAGGCTGCACATGGGGGGGGCACAGGCTGCACATGGGGGGGGGACATAGGCTGCACATGGGGGGGGGGGGACACAGGCTGCATTGGCAGGCATGGATAAAGTTGTTAATAATATTTTTATAACTTAATTGCATAAAACATTAAAGTGTAATTTAATGAGATAATTTATGAGGGCGGGTTTAGGGGCGGGGCAGGGTAGGGGTTGGGCGGGACAACTGGTGGCGAGTAACCCTTGAGGCCTGGCTAGTAGCTCAGGACTTGAAATTTTGAGCCCTACAATAAATTACACTGCAAAGCCGCCTATCAGTGCCCATCCGTGCCGCCTATCATTGCCCATCCGTGCCGCTTATCAGTGACCATGCATGCTCATCCGTGCCGCCTATCCATGCCCATCTGTGCCACCTATCCATGCCGCCTATCCATGCCAATCCATGCCACCTATCAGTGCCAATTTGTGCCACCTATCAGTGCCCATCCATGTCGCCCATCAGTGCCACCTATCAGTGCCGCCTATCAGTGTCACATATCAGTGCCCATCAATGCCACCTCATCAGTGCCACCTCATCTGTGTCCATCAGTGCTGCCTTATCAGTGCCTGTCAATGCAGCCCCATCAGTGAAGGAGAAAACTTACTTATTTACAAAGTTTTGAAACTGAAACTTTTTATTTGCTTAGCAGAAAATAAAAATCCCAGAGGCGATCAAATACCACCAAAAGAAATCTCTATTAGTGGAAAAAAAATTATAAAAATTTAGTTTGGGTACAGTGTAGTATGACCACGCAATTGTCATTCAAAGTGCGACAGTGCTGAAAGCTGAAAATTGGTCTGGGCAGGAGGGGGGTTTAAGTGCCCGGGTATTGAAGTGGTTAAAAACAACAGGCCACATCACCAGATTAAAATAGAAGAAAGAAAGCCTAAAAAAAAATAAAACAAATGCAGCCGTCAAATCTAAGGGTTGGTAAGCTGCAATGTAATAAATGTTTGCTTTTGGGTTTAAAGTAGTTCTAAAGCAGGGGTGGCCCGTCCATTGTGTGTGCACGGCACGCTCCTCCCCCCCGTCCATTCCGCCGCCTTTCCTATCCATGCTCCTGGCCCCTTTCAGGACGCCGGGCGCATTAATTCCTATGGCGGGGGTGGGCGGGGGGTGTGTTTTTTGAAGCACTGGTTAGAGCAAGAGGCTCGAATAGGCTTCAAAATAGGGTGGGGTCGTGGGGGCAGAGGATGCGTCCAGAGCCCACCCAGTTGTGTTGCAACAGCGAATGAATATTTCTGATACCCATCACCTGATTGGCTGAAAGGACAGGCGATCCTTTTGGATGCCTAGGAGAAGAGCCGCACAGAAGACACAGGAACCTGCTCGCCGTCCATAGAAGCCTGTTGCTGCTGGAGCCCGCGGCCTGCCTGCCTGTCTGTAGTGCACACGATCAGAGATTTTGGTCAGAAATTCCGACCGTGTGTAGGCTCCATCGGACTTTTGCTGGCGGAATTCCTGCCAGCAAAAGATTGAGAGCAGGTTCCGACCAGAAATTCCAATTGTCTGTACCAATTCTGCCGCGCAAAATTCCTACGCATACTCGGAAACAATTTGACGCATGCTCGGAAGCTTCATTTTCTCGGCTCGTCGTAGGGTTGTATGTCACCGCGTTCTTGGCGGTCGAAAGTTCAGAGAACCTTTGAATGACCGTGTGTATGCAAGCCAAGCTTCTTATTTTGTCCGATTCTGAATCTCCCATCGACTCCCAGTACCAGTCTCTCCCATTCCCATTAAAAAGGTAATTTTCCCAACCCTCACTCAACAGCAGAAGAAAACCTCTGATTGGTCAACAAAACTCCAGTCACGTTTCCCTTGTAACGGAATTTGGATCCGAAATTCGTAAACAAACTTTTGTATTTCGTACAAAATTCGGAAGCTTATCAATTCGTATTCCGGATCCTCCCAAATGTACGAATTTACAGAAATTCGTACGAATTTTCGATTCGTATGAAATGAATCGCACAAGTCTATTTTACTGACGGGAATTCCTCTTTTGTAGCACCTGGGAACCTATGGGAATCGCTCGCCTCCTTTTCTATCTTCTCTCTTGGGGTTGTAAAATAAGCAGAAGAAGAAGAATGTCACATTGTAATCTTTCCCCGTATTCCAAGGCATCGCTGACATTTTGCGGTTGGCTCGGTGTATCAGCGTTGGCTCGGTGTATCGGCATTGGCTCGGTGTATCGGCGTTGGCTCGGTGTATCGGCGTAGGCTCTGTGTATTAGCGTTGGCTCGGTGTATCGACATTGGCTCGGTGTATCGGCGTAGGCTCGGTGTATGGGCGTTGGCTCGGTGTATCGGTGTAGGCTCGGTGTATGGGCGTTGGCTCTGTGTATCGGCGTAGGTTCGGTGTATCGGCGTTGGCTTGGTGTATCGGCGTAGGGTCGGTGTATCGGCGTAGGGTTGGTGTATCAGCGTAGGGTCGGTGTATCGGCGTAGGTTCGGTGTATCGGCGTTGGCTTGGTGTATCGGCGTTGGCTCGGTGTATCGGCGTAGGGTTGGTGTATCGGCGTTGGCTCGGTGTATCACGTAGGCTCGGTGTATCGGCATAGGCTCGGTGTATCGGCGTTGGCTCGGTGTATCGGCATATGCTCGGTGTATCGGTGTAGGCTTGGTGTCTGGGCGTTGGCTCTGTGTATCGGCGTAGGTTCGGTGTATCGGCGTTGGCTCGGTGTATCGGCGTTGGCTCGGTGTATCGGCGTAGGGTCGGTGTATCGGCGTAGGGTCGGTGTATCGGCGTAGGGTCGGTGTATCGCGTTGGCTCGGTGTATCGGCATAGGCTCGGTGTATCGGCGTTGGCTCGGTGTATCGGCGTTGGCTCGGTGTATCGGCATAGGCTCGGTGTATCGGCGTTGGCTCGGTGTATCGGCGTTGGCTTGGTGTATCGGCGTAGGGTCGGTGTATCGGCGTAGGGTCGGTGTATCAGCGTAGGGTCGGTGTATCGGCGTAGGTTCGGTGTATCGGCGTTGGCTTGGTGTATCGGCGTTGGCTCGGTGTATCGGCGTAGGGTTGGTGTATCGGCGTTGGCTCGGTGTATCACGTAGGCTCGGTGTATCGGCATAGGCTCGGTGTATCGGCGTTGGCTCGGTGTATCGGCATATGCTCGGTGTATCGGTGTAGGCTTGGTGTCTGGGCGTTGGCTCTGTGTATCGGCGTAGGTTCGGTGTATCGGCGTTGGCTCGGTGTATCGGCGTTGGCTCGGTGTATCGGCGTAGGGTCGGTGTATCGGCGTAGGGTCGGTGTATCGGCGTAGGGTCGGTGTATCGCGTTGGCTCGGTGTATCGGCATAGGCTCGGTGTATCGGCGTTGGCTCGGTGTATCGGCGTTGGCTCGGTGTATCGGCATAGGCTCGGTGTATCGGCGTTGGCTCGTTGTATCGGCGTTGGTTGGGTGTATCGGCGTTGGTTGGGTGTATCGGCGTTGGTTGGGTGTATCGGCGTAGGTTCGGTGTATCAGCGTGTATATGTTCAGACCTACAACATGGTCCTCCAGCAAGAGGTTAAATAAAAGTGATCCTTAATGAAATCTGCGCCGCGCTCTCGCAGCAATATATATATTTTATAAATGTTTTCTCTGGGAATATCCTGGCGTGGTTCAGCGAAGCCGCTTTCTGGTTAATATTTAATACTTTAAAGACAGATTTTCACCTGTACAGGGAAGCCAAATTAGATTACAGGAAGGTATGGCACCGAGCGGAATGAGATAGACGGGAGGAAACATCTTAATGCTGCAAAATTCGGAAACTTTTATGCCCAGGCTGCATTTTCTTACGTCCTTCAGAATGGCGCAGAATAAAACAATCGCTAATTTTTTTTTGTTGTGTGTCTCCGAGAAGACGAGCCCTACCAGCAGAAACCGTCTCGGGGATGCTGAGCAATGTCACCTTCTCATGTCCGTTTACAAACAGACCGCTATGTGGGTCAATTCTCCTTGAGTATCATCACCTGGTCAATCCCAGTGTTGGTAAGTCAAGGAGCCCCAGCATTCCACTATACTGTATATATATATATATATATATATATCTAAATATATATATATATATATATATATATATATATACACCAGCCTTTCTCAACCTCTTCAACACAGAGGAACCCTTGAAATAACGTTCTGTTCTTAGGGAACCCCCCTACTAAAAATGACTATATCTACAACTCATGATACATTAGTGTGATGGTCAGTGGGAAGAACGTTCCTCACACTTGAGGTCATTGGGAAGAATTACAGATAGCTAAAAAGATCAATGGTATAAGTGGGAACTTATCTGAGAGGCAGAAATTGCTCTTTGCTCAAGGAACCCCTAGCAACCTCTTGAGGAACCCCAGGGTTCCATTGAACCCCTGGTTGCATTTTCTTAAGTCCTTCAGAATGGCGCGGAATAAAACAATCGCCATTTTTTTTTGCGTGTCTCCGGGAAGACAAGCGCTAGCAGCAGAAACCATTGCAGGGAGCCCCAGCATTCCACTATATATGTATATATATATATATATATATATATATATATATATATATATACAGTGGGGAGAACAAGTGGGGAGACAGGGTCCAGTCAATGTTAAAGACGGCCCTGGGTATAAGCGGGAACTTATCTGAGAGGCAGAAATTGCTCCTTGCTCAAGGAACCCCTAAGAACATCTTAATATGGAACCCTGGTTGAGAAACCCTGATATATACTGTACAATCACTGGCCACTTTATTAGGTACACCTTGCTGGTTCCCGGGTTGGACCCCCTTTTGCCTTCAGAACTGCCTTCATTCTTCATGGCAAAGATTCTACAAAGTGCTGGAAACATTCCTCAGAGATGTATTTTTATTTTTTTTTTTACTTCTGTTGGGTTGTTCCTCCATGTATGAAGTTCAGTACCAGATCTGTGAAGTCATTGGTATCCATCCTTCCATCCTTCCATATCCATCATAAGTTTTATCCTGTGCTGAGCTCTGATGAAGGGGGAGTAATGTGGCCTCCGAAACGCATAGGCTTTTTTTTTTATGTGACTTTTTTTTGATCAGCAATTAAAATGATCTTGGACTTTTTTTGTCTGATTTTGGTCTGGTGCTCCTTTCTATATTTTTCTGATGTAATTGGGCTCTGATTGGGACCTTGATGTAAGATGGGGACTCTGATAGGGAACTTGGATGTAGTTGGGGGGCTCTGATGGGGACTATGACACAAGGGGGGACTCTGGTAAAAGGGGGGACTTTGATGGAGATCCTAATGTAAGGGGGGACTTTGATGAAGACCCTAATTAAAGGGGGGACTTTGATGGAGATCCTAATGTAAGGGGGGACTTTGATGAAGACCCTAATGTAAGGGGGGACTTTGATATAGACCCTAATTAAAGGGGGGACTTTGATGAAGACCCTAATGTAAGGGGGGGGACTTTGATGAAGACCCTAATGTAAGGAGGGACTTTGATGGAGATCCTAATGAAAGGAGGGACTTTGAAGGAGACCCTAATTTAAGAGGGGGACTTTGATGGAGACCCTAATACAAGGGTGGACTTTGACAGGGATTTTGATGAAAGAAGGGTTCTGATGGGCACTCTGATGTAAGAGGGACCCTGATCTAGCGAGGAACTCTTAAAATGGAGTCTGATGTAAGTGGAGACTCCCAAGATGTACTGTGATAGGTACCCTGATGTAAGAAGGGACTTTGATGGGGACCGTGATATATGGGGGCTCTGATGGGGACACTGAAGTAAGGGGGACCCTGAAGTGGGGGGAACTCCTACGGTGAACTCTCATGGAAGTGGGGACTTCTAAGGTGGACTCTGATGTAAGGAGGCTCTGATGGGTACCTTGATATAATGGGGGGCTTTGATGGAGACCCTAATTTAAGGAGGGACTTTGATGGAGACCCTAATACAAAGGGGGGACTTTGATGGAGACCCTAATGTAAGGGGGGACTTTGATGAAGACCCTAATGTAAGGAGGGACTTTGATGGAGACCCTAATGTAAGGAGGGACTTTGATGGAGACCCTAATTTAAGAGGGGGACTTTGATGAAGACCCTAATGTAAGGGGGGACTTTGATGAAGACCCTAATGTAAAGAGGGACTTTGATGGAGACCCTAATTTAAGAGGGGGACTTTGATGGAGACCCTAATGTAAGGGGGGACTTTGATGAAGACCCTAATAAAAGGAGGGACTTTGATGAAGACCCTAATGAAAGGAGGGACTTTGACAGGGATTTTGATGTAAGAAGGGTTCTGATGGGCACTATGATGTAAGAGGGACCCTGATCTAGCGAGGAACTCTTAAAATGGAGTCCGATGTAAGTGGAGACTCCCAAGATGTACTGTGATGGGTACCCTGATGTAAGAAGGGACTTTGATGGGGACCGTGATGTAAGGGGGCTCTGATGGGGACACTGAAGTAAGGGGGACCCTGAAGTGGGCGGAACTCCTACGGTGAACTCTCATGGAAGTGGGGACTTCTAAGGTGGACTCTGATGTAAGGAGGCTCTGATGGGTACCTTGATATAATAGGGGGGCTTTGATGGAGACCCTAATTTAAGGGGGGACTTTGATGGAGACCCTAATACAAGGGGGGACTTTGATGGAGACTCTAATACAAGGGGGGACTTTGATGGAGACCCTAATGTAAGGGGGGACTTTGATGGAGACCCTAATGTAAGGGGGGACTTTGATGGAGACCCTAATACAAGGGGGGACTTTGATGGAGACCCTAATACAAGGGGGGACTTTGATGGAGACCCTAATACAAGGGGGGACTTTGATGGAGACCCTAATACAAGGGGGGACTTTGATGGAGACCCTAATGTAAGGGGGGACTTTGATGGAGACCCTAATGTAAGGGGGGACTTTGATGGAGACCCTTATTAAAGGGGGGAACTTTGATGGAGACCCTAATACAGGGGGGACTTTGATGGAGACCCTAATGTAAGGAGGGACTTTGATGGAGACCCTAATGAAAGGAGGGACTTTGACAGGGATTTTGATGTAAGAAGGGTTCTGATGGGCACTCTGATGTAAGAGGGACCCTGATCTAGCGAGGAACTCTTAAACTGGAGTCTGATGTAAGTGGAGACTCCCAAGATGTACTGTGATGGGTACCCTGATGTAAGAAGGGACTTTGATGGGGACCGTGATGTAAGGGGGCTCTGATGGGGACACTGAAGTAAGGGGGACCCTGAAGTGGGGGGAACTCCTACGGTGAACTCTCATGGAAGTAGGGACTTCTAAGGTGGACTCTGATGTAAGGAGGCCCTGATGGGTACCTTGATATAATGGGGGGCTTTGATGGAGACCCTAATTTAAGGGGGGGCTTTGATGGAGACCCTAATACAAAGGGGGGACTTTGATGGAGACCCTAATGTAAGGGGGGACTTTGATGAAGACCCTAATGTAAGGAGGGACTTTGATGGAGACCCTAATTTAAGAGGGGGACTTTGATGAAGACCCTAATGTAAGGGGGGGACTTTGATGAAGACCCTAATGTAAGGAGGGACTTTGATGGAGACCCTAATTTAAGAGGGGGACTTTGATGGAGACCCTAATGTAAGGGGGGACTTTGATGAAGACCCTAATGTAAGGAGGGACTTTGAGGAAGACCCTAATGTAAGGAGGGACTTTGACAGGGATTTTGATGTAAGAAGGGTTCTGATGGGCACTCTGATGTAAGAGGGACCCTGGTCTAGCGAGGAACTCTTAAAATGGAGTCCCTTGTAAGTGGAGACTCCTAAGATGTACTGTGATGGGTACCCTGATGTAAGAAGGGACTTTGATGGGGACCGTCATGTAAGGGGGATCTGATGGGGACACTGAAGTAAGGGGGACCCTGAAGTGGGGGGGGGGGAACTCCTACAGTGACCTCTCATGGAAGTGGGGACTTCTAAGGTGGACTCTGATGTAAGGAGGCTCTGATGGGTACCTTGATATAATAGGGGGGCTTTGATGGAGACCCTAATTTAAGGGGGGACTTTGATGGAGACCCTAATGTAAGGGGGATTTTGATGAAGACCCTAATGTAAGGGGGGACTTTGATGAAGACCCTAATTAAAGGGGGGGGGGGGGGCTTTGGTGAAGACCCTAATGTAAGGGGGGACTTTGATGGAGACCCTAATACAAGGGGGGACTTTGATGGAGACCCTAATGTAAGGGGGGACTTTGATGGAGACCCTAATACAAGGGGGGACTTTGATGGAGACCCTAATACAAAGGGGGACTTTGATGGAGACCCTAATAAAAGGAAGGACTTTGACAGGGATTTTGATGTAAGAAGGGTTCTGATGGGCAATCTGATGTAAGAGGGACCCTGATCTAGCGAGGAACTCTTAAAATGGAGTCCGATGTAAGTGGAGACTCCCAAGATGTACTGTGATGAAAGGGGGGCTCTGATGGGTACCCTGATGTAAGAAGGGACTTTAATGGGGACACTGATGTAAGAAGGGACTTTAATGGGGACACTTATGTAAGGGGGACCCTGAAGTGGGGGGAACTCCTAGGGTGAACTCTGATGTAAGTGGGGACTTCTAAGGTGGACTCTGAGGATGGGTACCTTGATGTAATGGGGGACTTTGATGGGGACTCTGGTATAAGGTGGGACTTACAATGATCGGCGGTGAGAGCCGCTCTGGACATGGCAAAGGAGGAGGAGGGAGGGGAGCACTCTGGCGCTATAGCGCCCTCACCTCTCTGGTGCCTGGGTGCACTGCACCCCGAGCACCCGCCTGGGATCGGCCCTGCTTATATATTAGTAAAAATAAGAATATTCATTCTAAAATGACTAATATTTTTAGAAAAATGACTGGAATATCCATATACATGAAAGGGGTCTATAAACAAAGAAGTCAAGGAGACAATCACCTCTTATATGTTATTTATGTTATATAAATGTATTAAAAGTGCCTTACATAAAAAATCAAACCTTTCACAGCTCACAATGAGGTGACAATGTGTCATAAATATTTCTCTACATAAAGGATTGTCAATGTCAAACGTTGGATCTGCGCTCCAGACGTGAATAGAGTGCCATACAATGTGTCATAATGGGCCCGGCTGAGCAAAGATACGCCGTCCTTCATATGACTATTATCGATGAGCTCAGGTCAGGCATAGAACATTAGCTGGAAAACATATAGAAGACACTGAACACGCTCAGGAGATTTATTTATTATCCCGGCACTTCCGAAACTCTGAGCTCATTCCATTGGTTTTCATAAGCTTGGCATCCTTGGAATACCGCACCCCCGAACTTGTGACTATGGCAGACGGGCATTACAATGCCGGAGCAGCTTCACTAAATACTACTTTTACATTGTTCCCTGTGTGTTGCATCTCAGTGCTGCTGATCTCCGGCAGCCTTTTTTCAGCCACTTCCTGTCCACAGGGGCCTCCAAACTTTTCAAACAATGGGTCAGTTTACTATCCATCAGAATTTAGATTGTGGCCAGTGGGGGTGGAAAATGTCCCAGGCCCAGAATCAGTGGGAATAAACATGGCCTCAGGGTTGGTGGTCATTAAAAGGAAGAATAGTGCCCCATCATTGGTATCAGTGGGAGGAATAGTTTCCCATCATTGGTATCAGTGGGAGGAATAGTTTTCCATCATTGGTATCAGTGGGAGGAATTGTGCCCCATCATTGGTGTCAGTGGGAGGAATAGTGCCCCATCATTGGTATCAGTGGGAGGAATAGTGCCCCATCATTGGTATCAGTGGGAGGAATAATGTCCCATCATTGGTATCAGTGGGAGGAATAGTGCCCCTTCATTGGTATCAGTGGGAGGAATAGTGCCCCAAGGGACAGGTAAAGGCTCACAAAGGGCCAAAATTTGACGACTGCTCTAGACTGACTTTCTAGGGGTGACAACGGTGGACCATCCCCGCTATTCTTTTTCAAGTGCTTCTTTATATATTGATATATT